>CAUYSK010021758.1:0-13364 GCA_963575035.1 Avahi laniger
AATATGATTTTTTAAATTTATCTATGGTTTCACAAAAATTGCTCTAAAATATTTTTGAAAGATAATCACAAACCAAAACATGTGTTTGAAAGACTGAGGATGTACTTTCACAATAAAAATAAAACAAGAACTGTCAAAGTGAAATGTCAGAGATATCAACTGTCAAACTTAGTACTTAAGGAAATCAGACATTTTATACTTATTATACTATATATATATATCTTTTATATATACTCCATATATATAATATTTTGAAATACTCCATTCCAAACAAAACACATCTGTTTGTAAGATATGGTAATGAGTAAAATAACTGACAGTTATTGTATATTTAGTATGTGCCAAAATTTATTCTGAATGCTTTGCATGTGCTAATTTACTTATTCATCATAGTGAACTTATGACTTAAGTATAGTGTTATCTTCATTTCCAGGTGAGGAAACTGTGGCATAGGAAGGTTCAATTAATCTGTCACATGAAAAGTAGAGAGGCAAATTTAAATTCAGGAAGTCAGCTTCAGGAACTCCTTTTAATTATCATGCTGTATTGCCCCTCAAAGGTTGTCGGGAGGAATGTGCTTGTAAAATCCAAACAAGAGGCTGGTGGTGCAGAGCAAGGTGAACAAATGAAGAGATTGGAGCACAAAATTCAAGAAAGGTGATGAAATGTTGTGTATCTCAATTCTGTTTCGATCTTGAGCAGCTACACTCACGTATCTGACAATGAAAAAAAATTCCTGAAGGCAATCGGAGGCTACGAAGTGTTTTAAGTAAAGGGGTGACAAATCTAAACTTACACTTTTTGAAGATCGCTTGGATTGAAGAATGGATTCAGGAATAGGGATTAAAAATAACGGGCCACTTGAGATGCTATTGTAATAGTCATACAGAGATATTGGTGGCTTTAATGAAGATGTGGAGAAATGGCTGCAAGCGACAGGAACGGGTGTTTCACTGGTGGTGAGGAAGAAGTTGGTGTCAATGTAGCACCCAGGTTTCTGGTTTGAGCACCTGGGTGGGCTGTGACATCATTTACTAAAGAAGATGATGCTGAATAAATCGTAGATTTGGGAAAATAGTCTGTGACTTTAGGAATCAGGCATGTTGAGCTTGTGGTACCTGGAGGACAACTTTGAAACCAAGTAGACAAGGACAGAAAAGTGCTCATTGGCTCAATTTCAGAAAAAGCAATGTTGATAAAGCGGAAGGGATGAATTTTAGATTATTCTGTGAGTGGCTAGCTATTTCAAAAAGAAATCATTATAGTCAGGAAGTGAATATTTTAGTGTTTCTACATAGGATTTTTTGTTTGTTAATTTATTTGTTTTTTAGTGGTCATTTTCTTTATTAGGATAAAAGTGATTTCATTCCCAACATGGATTGTATTTTTGTATTTAGTATTACATTGTTTTAATCACCGTACCTTTATAATGTAATTTTGTATCTGATAGGCAAGACTCTCCTTGTTCTCTTTCCTTTTCAAACCTTTTTTTGGAGTGTGGATAGGATACTATTCACTATTCACAGGTAATCTTTATAATCATCTGACAATTTGTAATGTCCTTATTACAAAATATTACAAATATTTTGTTTGACATTACATTAAATGCATAGATTAGCTGGTGAGAATTGGAACACCTATAATATTGGAAAATGTTGCTAGCACCTGGGTTAAAGGAGGAGGCTTGGAAGTTACAGGGTGATTGAAAAGTTAGAGACCCTGGAGAGAGTTGGAGCCATCCCTCCGTATTTACATTTCAAAGAGAAGTGAGACCTGCAGCCCAACAGCCAGTTATTTACAGTACAATAGAATGCAAATGGCTAGAGAAGAAAGGTCTTACTCTCTCTCTCAGGAGAAGAAGGAGCAGCATGTAGCTTACAAAAACCCCAGGTTTAATTTCAGGGTTTTTCTCCTGCAGAGCTGACCCCCGTATATGCAGGCCTGACTCTGGCCCTCATTCTTTCACCTGGGGAGTACCGAGCATTGGAAACTGGTGTGGTTCTAAGTTATAACAACTCTGATCTCTGTCCCAGAAACCTAATGTTCACTTTCAGCATACAAATGAATAAATATAAGCATTAAAAACGTATCAATTGGTTCTCCATTACTTTTGCCTTGAAGAGTATCACCGTATTTCTGCGCTTGGAAGAAATAGGAGATGTGGGTAAGATGCAGGCTGGTAACTTGATTATTTTACAATGATTAACAATGCAATAATTACTGACTTCCATTGAGCAAATCTTTACTTTGTATTTCTTAACTCATTAATGCAATCAGTAGAGCAGCCATGTGAAGCAGATATATTTTATCCTTTTACTACTAAAGAAGCAGGCTCATATAGGTCATAGCAATTACCTGAGTGATGGAGTCCAGATTAAAGTCTGTGTCTGACTCAGAGTTCTCTTAAGCAGCATGTTATATTGTCTCTCAGGTAAAAAGGCTGCACAGACACAAGTTGGAATTTATGAACTTCACATACTGCTGTGATAGAGTCTGTCACAGATTATGAGATTTATTGTTTTATTTAATTTCTAAAACACACTAATAAACTCAGCTGCTTAATATAGAAGGAAAAAGACTCTATTGAATTCCCGGGTCTTCCCAATTTCATTCCACTGCTAGAAAGTTTGCCATCTTCCACCTGACCATATGAGGCAACTGCTTATGCATTATTTTTCTATAACATTACCTGTGCCAGTTGTTGGGGACAGACTGCTCACAATGGTCCTTCAGAGGGTCGCATGACTGCCAGGCACATGCATAGCAAGGCAATTAATGATACCCGTGTTAGTTCTATGGACTTTTATTCTCTGACTTTTTATCACTCGATACTTGAAAAGGAATATATAATATATAGGTATATATGTATATGTATCTCTATATCTCTCTATGTCATATAAATTATAAGAAATGCATATGTGTGTATACACACACACACACATATAAAGTCTAGTTTGCATATTTATCTATTTGATCGTAATACTACCTCTGTGCTGCTCCTGGGTCCAGTGAGATGGATATTTCAGTTTCTCAAAGCCCCCTAAAGCTACTAAAATGGGTAAAGGCAGGATATTAATTATGGTTACTATAAAGTCACACTATCTTGATTATCGCTAGCTCTGTCATCCTCTCATTCATTTTCCCCTTTGAAATTGTGCTCAGCAATATGGCCCAATACAGTTTTCTGGATAATGTTATGTAACATATATATATCCCAATTAATTCTATGTGCACATTATAATAGGTATTCAATAATATGAATCTTCTCCCATTGTTAAGTCAATTCCATGTTGTTTCAAATAATTTAAAGCCCCATAAAGTAGAGCTCCCCAAAGGGGACTCTTCTATTTTTTCTGCTACAGATAATCGTAAAAATGCTAATAATGAAGTCCAAATGAAATAAGTCCAAAATATAACCCCATCTACTCTATTTTTCCAGAAACGTTAAAGTCTTCAAGTGTCCCCCCTCTCTCTTTACTTCTTGCTCACATCAAACACAACCAGAGCAGCCTTATTCTAGAATTCTGGAATATCCTTGGCTCCCTTCCCCTGGATTTGAAGCAGCATGTGTAGAATTTTGGGTGTTGGTTTATTTAATTCATAACTTTTCAGAGTGAATGTGCCTTATATTTCCAAAGTTTCCAGAATTTAAAAAACAAAACTAAATTTATAGAAAATGAATGTTGTCAGTTAAGCAAGTTATGAAACAACATGATAACCTTCCCCAGGCAAAAAGAAGTTAATGGGCCCCCACACAGATCACAGTTTAGACTCACATTGTCACTGCTACCAGACATAGACCCAGAGATCAGTGTGTCTGGAGAAAAGGGCTGACAGAGAAAGCAGAAAAGAGAAAAAAAGAAAAAAAATCTTGGTTTTTGGTTGGCCAACCTGTCTTGCCCATTTCAGTTGTAAATAGAGATGTACTATTTGTATGTCAAAATTTTGTACTTCCCTTCAATGGTGAAGGGCTATTGCTAAATAAATGGAAAAAAAAGATGTTGAGCCAAGAGCTACATTTCTCAGCTCCCCTAGCACCCAACTTGGGTTATGTAATAAATGTTTTGGATGCAATATGGTCAGAAGTGGTGTATGCCTTTCCTTAGCTTGGCTCTAAAAGCCTCCTGTACAATCCTCCACCCTCCCCTCTTTCCCTACCCATTGGCGGAGTGGAGAAAATTCTGAGGCTTGATAGGTGGGAGAGGCCACAAGTCCAAGAAACACTGTGGAAGTGCCATGAGTGACCCTATGGAGGGTCATCTACTGTCTTAGTCCGTTTTGCCCTGCTGCAAAGGAATGCCTGACACTGGGCAATTTGTAAAGGAAACAGGTTTATTTGACTCACAGTTCCGCAGACTCTACAAGAAGCATCGCACCAGCATCTGCTCCTGGTGAGGGCTTCAGGGAGCTTCCAGTCAAAGCAGAAAGGGGGGCAGGTGTGTCACATGGCGAGCACAGGAGCAAGAGAGAAAGGAGGGGGTGACCATCCTCTTTTAAACAACTAGCTCTTGTGTGAACTAATAGAGTCAGAACTCACTCGTTATTGCGGGGAGGGCACCAAGCCATTCATGAGGGATCTGGCCCCATGACCCAAACAATCTCCCACCAGGCCTCACCTCGAACACTGGGGATCAAATCTCAACAGGAGATTTGGAGGGACAAATATTCAGACTGTATTATCTGCCTGCTAGAAAGATCTATTTAAATTTTATTTGAGTGAGAAATGTAATATAAATCTGTGGCCTCCAATGCCCGGGCCACGGCCCAGCACGGGTCTGTGGCCTGTTAGGAAACGGGGCGTGCATCACCGCCTGAGCTCTGCACCACCCCCAGCCCTCACCCCACCCCACTCTCCCACCGCTGGTCTGTGGAGAAATTGTCCTCTATGAAACCTGTTCCTGGTGCCAGAAAGGTTGGGGACCGCTGATATAAAGTATGTAACAATTATCCCAAGTCTGTGAGTTTAGAAGTCATTTGGAAGAAATCATTCATCAAGAGGTTATTTTGAATTCTATATTTTCATATTCCAGTAATATAATCTACATCTATAAAAACTGCCTTTTCTCTCAGAAAGTGGCATCTGAAACACTCGTAACTTCTCGCAATATTTAGCATTTTGCAAAGGTTACTAATCCAATTCCCATCTTTTCTGTGGCTCTGTTTGCCATCTTAGTATCCTGTTATATTTTAACACTTGACTGTCACACTAGAAAAAAAAAAATGTCCTTGGGGCCACAGTGTTTTGTTAAGAAAATAGAATAAAAACTTCGAAAACAAAACAATTCTAATTTAATGACAAATTTGTTAATTTTTATTGTTTTCTGTGCAATTAAATTGTCACTATTAATTGTAACAATAAGAACGTCAAAAAGTAAGATTTTCACAAACCAATCACAGGGTTTTGTCCAGGGGGCAAACACGTATGCTACAGTACGGCAGCATGAATTGCCTGTGCACCACGTGGCTCCCAAGGTAAAGAGACGTGTGAGAGTGACATATGCTCCACCAGGCTCCAAGATCAAAACTAGCACAAGTTAAATACAACTCACATGACACTTAATGTGTTAAAACTATTAATTTCAGTTTCCCTTTTTACCCCTCTCTTTTAGACACTACATATTGTTCTTCACAGGATCATAATTTTCCCTCTCTCATATTCTGAATACCCTACATTTTAATAGCAATACTTCAAAAAAAACTACAGTTATCCATCGCTTAACAAAGGAATAAGTTATGAAAAATGCCTCATTGGGTGCTTTTGTCATTGTGTGAACATGATAGAGTGTATTTATACAAACCTAGATGGTATAGTCCGCTATACATCTAGCCTGTATGGTGTGGTCTATTGCTACTAGGCTACAAACCTGTGCAGCATGTTACTCTACTAAATACTGTAGGTGACTGTAATGCAATGGTAAGTATTTGTGCACCTAAACATATCTAAACACAGAAAAGGCACAGTAAAAATATCGTATAAAAGATAAAAATGGTATACAATTATAGGGCACTTACCATGCATGGAGCTTACGGAACTGGAAGTTGCTCCGGGTGATTCAGTGAGTGAGTGGTGAGTGAGCGGGAAAGCCCAGGACGTTGCTGTACATTAATGTAGACTTTGTTAACACTGTGCACTTAGGCTACACTAAATTTATTTAAAAAATTATTTCTTTAATAATAAGTTAATCTTAGTTTACTGTAATTATTTGACTTTACAAACTTTTTAATTTTTTTTAACTTTTGTTTCTTTTGTAATAAGACTTTGCTTAAAACACAAATTGTATAGCTATACAAAAGTATTTTCTTTTTTATAGCTTTTTTCTATGTGGTTTTTTTTTTTACTTTTTAAGCTTTTTGTTAAAAACTAAGATATGAAAACACACACATTAACTTAGGCCTACACAGGACAGGTTCATCAATATCACTGTCTTCTGCCTTTACATCTTGTCCCACCGGAAGGTCTTCAGGGGAAATAACCTGAATAGAACTGTCATCTCCTAGGGTAACAATGCATTTTTCAAAAATGCCTCCTGAAGGATATTCTTGAGGCAGTTTTATAGTTACTTTTTTTTAGAAGTAGGAGTACACTTTAAAATAACGATAAAAAGTATAGTATAGTAAATACACACACTAGTGATAGTTATTTATTATCATTACCAAGTATTATGTACTGTACATGATTGTACGTACTAGACTTTTATACGACTGGACTGGCGGTGTATCGGTTTGTTTACACCAGCATCACCACAAACACTTGAGTAATGTGTTTTGCTACAACGTTAGAATTGCTGCAATGTCACTGGGCAATGGGAATTTTTCAGCTCCATTATAAACTTATGGGATCACTGTTACATATGCAGCCAGTTACTGACCAAATAGTAGTTATGTGGGACTTGATGATATATCATTTTTCCTTTTCCATTGTCTAAACATAGTGCTGCTCTTCTTTCTGCATTTTTCCAAACCCAAGAAAATGTCGAAAGCCTTCTTTGCTCTGAACTATCACTGCTGCTGTTACTCTCTTATACTTCAGAATTCTCAAGGGTCTGTGGAAGTTTCTAATTTGTTCTACATCTTTCCAAGTTGGATAATGTTTACCAGATGATGTCTATTGTGGCTTTTTTTTCTTTTTAATTTCAGCATATTATGGGGGTACAGATGTTTAGGTTACGTATGTTGCCCTTGCCACCCCCCGACAAGTCCGAGTTTCAAATATGTCCATTCTTCTGGTGGTGCACATTGCACTCTTTGTGTATGCATATACCCGTCCCCTCCTCCCTCCTCCCCCCTCCCCCTTGCCCCCTTTCCCTTCCCCCTTCCCTCTCTCTCTCCCTCTCTCCCCTGTCCAACATGCAGTAGATGTTATTCTTATATGTACAATTATGTGTTGATCAGTTAATACCAATTTGATGGTGAGTACATGTGGTGCTTGTCTTTCCAGTCCTGGGATACCTCACTTAGTAGAATGTGTTCCAGCTCTATCCAGGAGTATACAAGAGGTGCTATATCACCATTGTTTCTTAAAGCTGAATAGTACTCCATGGTATACATATACCACATTTTATTAATCCACTCATGTATTGATGGACAGGGGAGGGGGAAGGAGGGAGAGGGGACGGGTATATACATACACAGAGTGCAATGCGCACCACCTGAAGTATGGACATATTTGAAACTCAGACTTGGGGGGGAGGTGGGGGGCAAGGGCAACATACGTAACCTAAACAGCTGTACCCCCATAATATGCTGAAATAAAAAAAAAGCTTAGATCCTACAAAAAAAAATATATTCAAATTACAAATATTTTATACTGTGAATTCAAGAGATGCTTTTTGGTTCTTTTTAAATTTATACAAAAGTTTTTCTACTGTTTTAAGTATTTTACAAATTTCATGCCAAGTCTCATTTAAGTAGGCTTAAAGATTTGGTCTTAAGTAGAATCAATAGAAACAGTAAAATGCTGCAGTGACTTTACTGTTCCCTCAATTTTCTTTTTCAGGGACGGGGTCTTGCTCTTTCGCCCAGGCTGAAGTGTAGTGGTGCAATCATAGCTCACCAAAGCCTTGAACTCCTGGACTCAGACGATCTTCTTGCCTCAGCCTTCCAAGTAGGTAGGACAAGGGGGTGGGGAACTTTTTCGTATTGGCAGGCTGCATTAATTTAGCTGTAATCGAACAAAGCCACATTCAAGAAACTTCAACTAGAAATACTTAGAAACGTACATTATTTTGTAAAAATCTAACTACTATGTACTTAATAATTTCAAAAAATGAGAACAATTTGTTAATTTTAAAGTTAACTAACCTTTCAATGACTTTGTTGTGTCTGCTTTTTATTGGAAAGCATTTGAATATTTGGTTGTAGCATAGAGGTCCTCAATTTCAGTTGATCCTCTAGGTGGGTATCAGTCATTTGTGACCTTAAGGGCATCTTGATTTGGGTTAGGTAGGAAAAAGTAGATTCGCAGTAATAAGTGGTTGAAAAGCAAGAAAGCATTTTTCAAGCATGTTGCTGAAGGTGTGGGTATTCTACTGCATTTTTCCATATTTCAATTGGATCCTTCTTAGTATCAAATAATGACTTTAAAATGTCATCTAGTGAGAGCTCAATCAATTGCATCTGTAGTTCTTTAGGTGCCTTGGTGATATCAACTAGGCGAGCCTGAAATGCTGATTTGAGTGTGATGTCATGATTCTCCAAGTCAGTGAGCTTTTCATTGTATTCTCTAATTATTAATAATAGCTCTGTAACAGCTGCATATTCTTCAAATGATTTGCATATATAATCCTGCTTATCAATGACCTTTGTTAACTGGGGAAAATGTTCATCCAAAATTTCCTTTTGAAGAAGTGTTTTGAAAAATGATAGCTTTTTTCAAAATGTTTGGATTTTTTTTTTGCCACATATCACATAAAGAATAGTTTTACCTTGCAAAGAAATATTCAAGTTGTTTTGATTTGACATGGTATCACACAGAAATGCTGTATTCCTATAGAAATCTTCTTTCAATAATTCACATTGCTGATTGTGTTTTTCATAAAATTTAATTATCTGCTCTCTCAGAGATAAAATTTTGGCTAACACCTGTCCCTGTGATAACCAATACACCTTAGAATGATATATCAAATTCATACTGAATATCTCATTCTTCAACTTTAGCATGTTATGAAACTGACTATGCCGTGTTGCATTTGCACAAATACAGTTAACGATACTTATAACTTGTTGCCAAATGTCACTTAAAATAGTAGCTTAACACAGAGATTTTGCTGAGGCAAGATACAATGAAAAGAAATGAGAGCATCTGGATCTGTTAATACATTTTTGTTTGTACAAAAAACCCTTCATGTTTTCCTGTCATGGAAGGTGCACCATCTGTACATACACTCACTAAATTTACCAAATTCAGTCAAACTTCACAACATTTATCTTGAAAGTTGTTGAGGAGATCTATTTCCTGTGTTCTGTATGCAAGAGTGCCCACAGCCAGTAATTCTTCACAGCAAAGAAAATCTTCTGTTATGACCTGAATGAAGTATAGAACCTGTACTGAGTCAGTAGTATCAGTTTATTCATCCAAAGCAATTGAATAATATTATATATATTTTCTTTTTGAAGTGTTTCATGAAGTTGTTCTGTTAAGTTGAAGGCTAATTCATGCTTCTGATCAGTTACGGTTCTCCTTGAAAGAGGCAGTTGTTTGTACTTTGAAATGTTCTCAGAGTCTAAGCATCCTACAACTTCCACAATGCATTCTTCCGCAATTTCTACATCACTGAATGACTTCTTTTTTTCCCTGAATATATAAGCTACTTTATATGTTGCTTCAGTGGCGTTATTTCCAGGTCTTTTTGCTGCTTGAAAGAATTGTCTTTGCTTTTTATCTTTTTATTTCTGCAATACAACTTTTTGCTCCTCTCCTTCTAATTTATAATATTATAAGCATTATAATGCTGATGAGCATTGAATTTCTTTAATGATGATACTGCAGCATCACAAAGCAAGCAAATCATCTTGCCTTTAGCAGAAATAAGATAATATTGCAATTTCCAATCTTCATTAAAAGATCCGTTTTCTTCCTTCAGCATTCTCTTGGTCTTCTTTGACATGATGGGCTGTTAAGCAGACAGAATTGAAAGATACTGTTGAACTGTGCAACTATTCACAAATTCCACATCAAACAGAAACACAGTGCACCGTTGTCAAAAGCTGATAACAACCTGGCATACTCGACCCCCATAAACTATTGCCAACCAGTCTGGTGCAGTAGTGGCCCCAGTCAGGTGGGGAAGTTAGAACTAAATCATGAGTGTAGCAGCCATTGATTTAGCTCTTATGGCTTAATAATGTCCTAATTGTGCCAGTCAATCTGGGAGGATTATTTCATTCAAACTTATTTTATTCTTTGATATTTTAAATATGTTCATTTTAAAAGTAAAATGAAAATATAAAAGATGAACAAAAATGTATTAATAAAAATAAAAGAATTTGTTCTGAAAAATTTGGATTCAGTCAAAAGGCTGCACTTAAGGACTTAGAAGGCCATATGTGGCCTTACGGCTGCAGATTCCCCATCCCTGAGCTAGGATTACAAGTGCTTGCCATCATGCCTTGCTAATGTTTTAATTTTTTATAGAGATGGGGATCTCGATACGTTGGCTAGTCTGGTCTCAAACTCCTGTCCTCAAGTCATTCTGCTGCCTCAGCCTCCCAGAGCGCTGGGATTACAGGTGTCAGCCACCATGCCCAGCCTATTGTTCCCTCTATTCAAGGAGGTTCTCTTCCAGATTCTTTTAGTGTTTTATTTAGTTTTGCTTATTTTAACTATCATTGTAGTTATTTAAGCAGAGACAAGGAACATGCAGATTTGTTTTGAATCATAATAATTGAAACCATGAATTTATAAAACATTAATCAGGATTGAAATTTTAAAAGTTAAAACGAATTTTAAAAAGACTGTAGAGAACTACAGCACAGGATATGTTTGCTACCAGCACACTAAGGTGGAGGAAATGGGAGTGGTAGGCAGGAGGCTGGACCCACCTTGCAATGGACTGAGTTCATTGTGAAGCCACTAGCATCCTTGTCAACCTGGCTGGCAATATTTGGTCTTTTTAAGACCTTCATAATATAAAAAATAGTATTATAATTGCTATCAGAAACCTTTTATTTTTCCCCAAATAAAGCATAGTGATTAAATAAAAATCCATGAAGTTCTATTCTGGCCAGGTGGTTTCTAGATTGATAATTTTTATTAGGAAGATCAGAAATTTCAGTTCATATAAAGTTTTCCAGCTGATAAAATAACACATTGCAGCTTTTAATCAACCTGACTTCGGAAGAAACTTATGCCTTGTTAAGTGACCAAACCTTATGATTAGTGATTGTTGAGTGCAATCTTTTAGAACCATAAACCTGAGCAAAGGATAAAGAAGAGTTCAGTGAGAAGACAGAGATGGGAGCCAGTCAGTCTTCCATCAAACACTGGCACAAAATTTGAGTGCTGATTAATTTCAGAAAATGGTTTACATTTGCCTTATAAAAGATTGAATAAAAATTAAATGCATATGTTTATATATGTTTGCATACTTTTGGATGGTGTATATGGCATATAAAATGTGTATGTATACATAGAGACAGACAGGGTCTTAAATTGGAAGTTCAGATTGAGGTGCCAAGATTCAGAAGATGTTAGATACCGGAAGTTATCAGACAACAATCTCAAATTTGGTGCCCAGAAACTGGTTAGATTGAGTCATCTACCCTGAATATGTAAGAAAGGGTTGGGTGGTTGGAGAGATGGAGGATTGTACGGAGAATTTCTCTGGAGAGAGTCTGTTTCATTCTCCCTCCCCACTTCAAAGAGCCACTAAACAATTCCTAGGGAGTGTTCAGAATAGCTACCTACCCTTTCTTCTCATATTGCCTTGTTACAATTGGTTACGATGTCTGGATTAAGCAAGTTGGCTCTTGTAAAAGTTAAGTGAATTATTCACAAACTATGGTTTGTTTTCAAAAGTGTTTTTTGACACAATGAAAAATTTTGTAGATAATTTATGACTGTAGGTCAGCTACAAAGTGAGTCAACTATATACACTGGAATATGATTACCATCTGATTAGCAGCTTGATTGTAGAATGATCTGACCTGCATATTTGGCAAGCCATCAAATAGCCGCTAATAGAGTGTCAGGCATGGCCAGGTGTTTGCTAAATGTCTTCTCATGTGATGAACATAAGAATCTTCACAGTTAGCCCTGGCCAGTTTCCACATCAAATCCTGTGTGCCCTCCAGTACCAGCAATGTTGTTGACATGTAGACTATGTGTTCATTCAAACAGAAGAAGGAACAGGGTTTTCTTGGTGCTCACTGGATATTATGGGTTGTATTAAATCCCTCCACAATTTCTAACATAATAAGAATATTATGTTGAAATCCTAACTGTCAGTACCTCAGAGTCTGACCTTCTTTGGAAATTGGGTTGCTACAGATCTAATTAGTTAAGATGAGGTCATACCAGAGTATGGTGGGCCCTTAATCCAATATGACTGGCATCCTTGTAAAAAAGGGAAATTTGGACAGAGACACACACAAGGAGAATGCCATGGGAAGAAAAAGGCAAAGGGTTGGGGCGATGCTTCTTCAAGCCCCAAAATACCAAAGATTGTCAGCAAACCACCAGAAGCCAGAGGCAGGTCATGGAACAAATTCTTTCTCACAACCTTGAGAAGGAACCAATCATGCTTATACCTTGACTTGGAACTTCAGAACTGTGATAAATTTCTGTTGTTTAAGCTACCCAGTTTACTGTAGCTCTAAGTAGGTAATACACTGAGCATGTGGAATGAGCAAAACCATTAGTCAAGGGGGATTTTCTAGGTCTGTGGGCTCCTTCTACCGCTTTCTTTGCTGTATATGCTGTTATAATTCTGAGACATCTGTTGCCCTTATCACAGGGCCTCATCTTTCCTTTCCATACAGAGGAACTGTACAAAGCCTCTGGTATCCAGACAGAATAGTTATTTGATAGATTAATTTGGCTTGAACATACAGAGACTTACTAAATGACCATGGGATATGCATAGAATATCTAACTCTAGCAAATTTGAAAAATTGCAGGTTGCACACATACATTTTATATAATACCAGAATAAAAGCAAACATTGTCTAAAAAACAGTGGACATTTTAGCATACTCAATAAAGAGAAGAAAGACAGCAAAGTGACAACCAGAACATTTAATAGGAAATAAGGATTAGAATGGAGGACCTGGTATGTTATGCATAGATGAATGTGTTTTATTCTATGAATAATGAGGGTTAAAAATAACTTTGGCAAAGGAGTGACATAAACAGTTTGTTAAAAACT
>CAUYSK010021759.1:0-11086 GCA_963575035.1 Avahi laniger
CTCCTAGCCCGGAGAACATTTTTCTGGTGTATTTGGCTATTGTTGCCCATAATAGCAGTCAGGTACTCCGAGGGCTGCTTTGCAGCCTTTTTCTCCTTTTATTTCTCCCAGCCACAGTTTAATGGGCTCATGTGTTAAAACTCACCTGTGTTTAAAACTCCTTACATGATGGGACTCGGAGATCCCTCTGTCTACCAATGACTTGACATGGACTGGAGGAGTGTGGTTGCCTCCACGTTCCTGGTGGAGAAATGGAACAGACTGGCTTAATATCAGTCAGTAGTTATCATTCCTCTAATCCTCCTGTGTGTATCAACTTACATGATAAAACATGGTGCATTCCCATGACCACTCAAAAATATCTGTATTATCAATCGGTCATGCTTGGTCTTGTCACTTTCTATCTCTTTTATTTTTCAGGACAGATCTGCCAATTGATGACCTCCTAATGCCATTATGAAGAAACACTGACAAAAGCTTACATCTCTCTTTCTCCTCCTCACATTCTATCTCATAGTTATAACTATGCTTTTATAGATGATGATCATGAACATAGTCCTATGGTTTAGCTGTTTCATAAAATAGGATAACATGACATCCAAAACTGGTACTATATTTTGTAGAATAATCAAATCACTCCTAGTGGAAGGCTCTAGAAAATACTTCCCTCTATATTGTGTTTCTCTTGTTAGCACAAAGACTTAGCTGCGTCAATATTTTTCAGTTGTTTTATTGCAAAGTATTACAGGGGTACAAACGTTTTTGGTTAAACGGATCCCTTTTGTAATGCTTGAGTCAGGGTTAAAATATGCCTGTCACCCAGATAGTGTTCACTGTACCTGTTAGGTAGGTTTTCACCCCTCCTCCCTGTTTGATTTCCATTGAGTTTTACTTCCCTCTTGAGCCCATGTGTGCTCATCAGTTCCTATTTTACAATCTTATACACTTTCCCCGCATTTTTCTTTTATCTATTCTGCTCTCTTTGTTCTAAATTTGTGATCTATCTACCTCTCCATATAAATATGTGTATATATATATATATGTTTTTCTTTTTGTCTTCTGCTAGTCTCATGGTTCACAACTCTGACTGCATGTTAGAATTACCTGAAGAGCTCTAGAGAAAATACACATGCCTGGGTTGTACTCCAGATAAATTGAATTGGTGTCTCACAATTGTTCTCAAACTTTGTCATACATCAGGATCATCTGCAGAGCTTAATACAACACAGGTTTCTGTGACTCAACCCTGTAGTTTCTGATATAGTAGGTCTGTAGTAGGACTCAAGCATTTACATTTCTAACAAGTTCTCGGGTAATGCTAACTCTTCTGGTCCAAGGATCACTTTTGAGAACCAGTGTATTAGAGTAAGACTCAGATATCAAATATTTTTATAGAAAGGTCTTACAAGATCCTGATGCCTACCAAGGGTGAAAACCCCTGTGCTACACTTTCCTTGGTTTCAGATGCTACTGATTATAACTTTTATTGCTGTGCCACCATTTTCAACCCACAAATTTGGACCTATTTTAGTTGGTTTTCCAGGTAGTAGGGGTAAGCACATTATCTGTCCACCAACCCAATCATCCTTGTATTATTTATCCATTTGTTCAGCACTTACAATTTAGATATAATCCTTGCCATGAAGTATTTCCGGGCCTAGTGCAAAAACTATTAATAACAATAAACAAAAATTGCAGTACAATATAAATATGCTGGATTTCGAGGTGAAAGTTTGGGGAGAGGGCTCATTCTGACTTCACAGAGCACACAATGTTAAATCCAATCTTGAATTACAATTGCAAATTTGATGAATGAGCCAGTAGGGAAGAAAATTTTAAAACATACGTTTTTGTGTTTCATTTTTATTTTCTTAGAAGGACATAAATTGAAGATATTTAATTTCTAAGAAGGCTTTTCATTTTGTTATAAGAAATGCTTGTCACTAAGTGATCTAGGCTGACTGTAAGAGACTCGGCTGGGTGTGGGTGGGAAGAGGACAAATACATTTGGTCAACCTATACTGAAATCCAGTACAAGTTTTAAAGTCAATGTCAGCACAAGGCGGCATTCTATAACTCAGAATAATCCTTACTTAGCAAAAAGAGTAATAGGACAGAGGTGCAACAATTTTCATCTAGAAATTTATCGCCGTTATTTATTATTGAGCCTCTCTAGTGCCCCCATTGCACGTGGCATCCAGAATTACTTATGCCTGGTCAGTACTGGCCAAGATAGGCAATAAATCAGGCTCCATTCTCTGACTTCTATTGGTGCCACTGAAAGAATAATTAGCACCTGTACCACAGGCTCAGAGACCCACTTTGTTGGCTGTTTATGCATCATTCCAAGTGAAAAACAAACTACTACTACTTCTGCTGCCTTCTTTGACCACCTGCCATCGTGTTCCTTTATCATTTCTCCAAAGGTAACCTTTAGGGGTCGCCTGAAGTGTGACAGACAACCTTGCAGTTTTTTTGAAAGACACAGTTCATGTGCTTGGTCATTTTATTTGTAAGTGACAATTATGTGCCTCTTTGTACCAGTGCCTACTTGCTAAATTGTTGCTGCCAGTTCCCATATTCTTGCCACTAACAATTGCTGGTGCTGCCAAGTCTCCATTTAAATATCTGAGGTGAATATACAGTCAGATGCACTTGTGGCAAACACAAAAATGCCTAATTTGTTCCTGTGACTCTAACATTGAAGTAAATAATATCTACATTGCTCCTATCTGACACTTGGCAGTAAACACTCAAATTGTTCCCTTGCTTCAGTTTCTATTAATAATTCCATTTCCCTGAAACATTTAACTTCTCAGCATTTACCAAGTTGGTTCCATTAATAACCTCAAATTAACGTCAACAAATTTACAATTTAGAAAAATAATTATATACACCTTTTTGTAATACATGCAATTTAAAAATAAAAGCATTTTTGGCTCGTATATCTAACACTGAATAGAATACTCACAAAATCAAAGAATCAAAGAGCTTTAGAAAGATCTCGGATATAATCTAGTCTTACTTTACACTTAAAGAAACCAAGACCCAGCAAGGTGGTTTATAGTAGACTCTCAATGAAAGAACCAAAACTAAAATTTCAGATTTTCTGATATCACATTTAGTAATCTTTTTAATAATCTTAATTGTCAAAGTGTTTTTAATAAAACTACCTAACAATGGCAAAGCCAATGTATAGAACTAAAATAAAATTATGTATTATTAAATTAAAATGTCAACTTCAAAACGTTTGAACTTGTACATATGCAAAAATAAAAGTTTTACTTTAGCTGTTGTCTGTGTTTTTTTGTTAAGGATTCTCTTCTAGAGCTATCGTAATTTATTCATTCTGCTTTAATGATGCCATTTTCTACACTTCTAATTTGACAACGGTATTCACTTGTCTCTTTGCAGGATCACAGACAGCTGCAAAAGAGAAATCCAACTGCCTATTGGCAGGAGCTCACAGGCGTATAAGGCTGTTTGGGGTACAATTGCAGTTTAATTTAGGTTGATGAGAAAACACACCAGAGTTTGCTTGTCAGGAATTTGGCCACATCTTTTGATGAATATTTATGTGCTTCTAAATTTCTCACAATTCTTAAGAAATACAATTTTTGTCTGTTTAACATTCTGTATATTAATGAGGTTGGAGTTTTCTTGCAGCTCTTGTAAACTTTAGATTCTAAGGTTACTTGTTCCAAGCAAAAATTTTATAGAGGAGAAAACAGATCCTGAGAGGTTAAGCAATAGTTTCAAAATCATACAGCCAGTTCATTGGAAAACTAAATTTTTGGAATTCCCAGTTTATTCTAATGCACACCAGACAATGGCTTCTTTGTGAGCATTATTAAGCATATATCATATTTAGAAAGCATATTTTCTTAATACAATTACTAGCTAAAATGATGTAAAAATCATGACTTCTATTTTTCTCTTACCCACTTACCTGACCCAAAATACCACAGCAATCTCATAATAAACATGGCTAAAATAAACTAAATGATTGCATAATTGTTTTCTTTTCTATTTTCTTTAATTATGGTAGATCTTCTTTTCTTACGTTGACTAAGTCTAAGAGCTCATCTGTTCCCATCTCCCTCTAACCCTATGAATCCCATGCATTATTCCACTACATGAATTATCCAGCCTCTCTTTGAATGTCTTCAGTAGCAGGAAACTCTGTGAGGCAAACTTTTCCTTTGTTGGGGAAACCTAACACATCCAGGAATTATTTTGTTCAATTAGAATTTAATTTAGGCTTACTATGAGCAAGAGAATGTGTTAAGCACTGATAATAAAAACAAATATAAGTCACTATTGTGACATAAGTGGTTCATAGTCCAGAAGAGGACAAAAATAACCCTTGCATATACATAAGCATAATGTAAATTAAGAATAAGTTTTTGATGGTGAGTATATGTGGCGCTTGTTTTTCCATTCTTTTGATACTTCGCTTAGTAGAATGGGCTCCAGTTCTATCCAGGATAATACTAGAAGTGCTAGATGAAATGGGTATTAATTGATCAAGACTTATGTGCATATATAGTAAAAACATTCATCGGGTGTCGAGCAGATGGGAGGGGGGAGGGGATGGATATATTCACACCATCTGGGGAAGGGCATGCTTGAAGCTCTGTTTCTGGAGGCGCAAAGGCAATATATGTAACCTAAACACTGTACCCCCGTAATATACTGAAATAAAAAAAAAAGAGTCCCAAAAGAAATTTCAGTAGAATAAACCTTCTATTTTCCCTGAAGAAAAAAAAAGAATACGTTTTGTAAAAACATTTAAATGAAGTAGCAAGCACTAACCTTTCCTGAGTTTTTTCTCTGTATCAAACACTGTCCACGGAAGAGTGGTAAGTACTCAGGGAGGTGGAGACTCTCATCTTCTCTATATTATTCATGAAGAAATCAAAGAACAGTGTCAAATGCTATCCCAAAACGACACAGCGTGTTAGTAGTAGATCTGAATTTTAAAGAAGTCTGTCTCTAACCAACACTCCCACGAGATGATATTTTGTCAATCTTAAAGGAAGAGGAAGATTAGTAGAGTCTATATATAGAAGACAAAAATAATGGCCAAGATTGCCAGAAATAAACCTTGTATCATGGACAATAAAAGTGTGTCAGTTTAAAAAAAAAAAAAGATAACTGTAAGGAGATAAGGCAGGAAATGTGGTCTGTAATCAGATTACTAGAAACCTAGAACATCAGCCTAAGATGATTATTGTTTACTGAGAAGCTATTGAAATTTTTCAGCACAAAAAAATGACATGATCAGAGAAGAAATTGAGGAAAATTAATTTTGAAGGAGACTGAGAAAATGTTGGATGAAGCCAGAGATTGAAGAGACAGATAAGTTCAATGGTGGCAGTGACAATAAAGTGATTCTTTTCTTACCATGTGCCGTTATATTTCTCCTTATATATTTTTTTATAGTCTTGATTAAGTTTCTGTCTTCTAGAGTGACACAGATATGTGTCTTGATATTTTTTTGAGGTTATATAAAAATGATATATTTTGCTGTGTTCAAAGCACAAGCTATCAAAATTGTTTAATGCTCTACTTGTTAAATTTTCCATTCTAGAAATCTAGCATTTAAATGAATATGTACTTCCAAGTTCTTTTATTCAAGTAATATTTACAATAGCACTGAGACAGCACCCATATATCAGATTTATTAATATTTCCAGGATTTATACAAATGTATTGGAGGAATTTTTTCAATGCATAATACATGGTAATACTTATTTGCATTTGATCAAGTGATTTATGGGAAAGATACATGGAGTATTTATGGTCTTACAATTGCAGTATAGAAAAAATTATTTAGGAAGTCCAGTAATATAGTGAAATATATAGAAATTGATTTTTACCAATTATTAGAGAACTGATAAAATTAGGAAAAAGGTAAACATTTATTCTCATTCTGTATTCCAAAACTGCTTGTCCTTATAAAACAAATATAGAACAAAAAACAAACAGTATTTATATTTTGACTTCATTTATGCACATATATTTTTCCACTTAAAAATTAGATGCTAACACAAAGAGTGCAATGCACACCACCCGAAGGATGGACATATTTGAAACTTGGACTTGGCGGGGAGGAGGGGGCAAGGGCAACATATGTAACCTAAACATCTGTACCCCCATGGTATGCTGAAATAAAAAAAAAAAGAATAACTGTATACCAACAAATTAGATAACTTTGATAAAACTGATAAATTCCTTGAAAGATACAAACTACTGAACTGACTGAAGAGAAAGAGAAAATTGACAGTCCCATCACAAGATATTGAATTAGCAACTAAAACAAAACAAACACATTTAAAAAATGCCAAACTGGCAAAAAAAATGTCAGGTCCAGATAGCTTCAGTGATAAATTTTACCACACATTTAAAGAATAATTAAGACCTATAATTGACAAACTCTTCCAAAAAAATCAGGAGAATAGTTAATACTTCCCAGCCCATTCTATGAGGCCAATGTTACCTTGATGCCAACACCAAAGAAAGACATCCAAAGAAGATAAAACTACAGAAACAATTTCCCTTATAAATATAGACATTAAATACAAAATATTAGCAAACCAAATCCAGCAATGTATAAAAATAATTACACATCATGACTAAATGGGATTTATCACAGTAATGAAAATTTGTTTTAACATTTGGAAATCAATTTGTGTAATGTACCATATCAATAGAATAAAGGGCAAAAACCACATTTCTATGACTTGAATGTTTATGTCTCCCAAAAATTCGTATGTTGAAATCTTAGCCCCTAAAGTGATGTTTTAAGAAGTAGGGTCTTTGGGTGATATTTAGGTCATGAGGGTGGAGCCCTCATGAATGAGATTAGTGCCCTATGAAAGGAGACAGGAGAGAGCTTGGTTCCTCCCCCTTTCTCTACATATCATGAGAATACAAGAAAATGGTGATCTGTAAACCAAGAAGACACTCACAAAACACTAGACCTACCAGTGCCTTGATCTTGCACTTCTCAGCTTTATTAGTTCCCATAACTGTCAGGAATAAATTTCTGGTGTTTAAGCCAACCAGTTCATGGTATTCTGTTATAACATTTGAAACTGACTAAGACACACATGATCAACTCAAAATATGTAGAAAGGTCTTGAACAAATGTCAACACTCTTTCTTGATTAAAAAACAACAATATCAAAAACAAAACCAACCAAACAAAAAACTCAACCAACTAGGAATAAGAGGAAATTTCCTTAATGTCATAAAGGAGACGTATGGAAAAACCCATAGCAAACAGCATACCAATAATGGAAGACTGAAAGTGTTCTCCCTAAGATCAAGAACATGACAATGATGTGTGTTTTCACTAATTCTATTTAACGTTATGTTGGGGCATTAGCCAGGAAAATACAATAAGGGAAAAAAAATTTAAAAATGTCTAGATTGAAAAGGAAGAAAACTATCTCTCTATATAATATGAATTACAAGGCATCCAATATTTTTTTAAAGAAGCTATTAGAGGAGTGATATTAGCAAAAATGTCAGAGTAGATAGCTCAAAGAACCCAGCCCTCCAGAGAAACATCAAAAATCAAGCAAAAACTGACAAAATCAACTTTGTCATAACTCTGGAAAACAGTCAAAAGTTTATAGCAACCAAAAAAATGCTGAATTAAGAAAAAAATTTTTAAAATGATAAGAAATATTTATGACATTTTTACTTGTCCTTGCTCCATCTACCACCCCAGCTTGTTGGCCATCTTGAGGACAGAAATTCATGCTCCCAGTGTGAGACCTTAGCTCCTGGTTATGGAAGGAACAGAGCAGATATTATTCTTAAAGAATTGCATTTGTTCTAATCTGCCTGGGGGGCTATATTAAGAACTGAGACAAAGCATTTTCTCTTGCTTTGTTTAACTTAAAACTCAGAGAAGTGTTCTTAAAAGAACTTTAGGGAAAATGAGCAACTCCTGCTACTTGGGCAAAGATTACAACTGAGGGAAACAATAGAATGTCAAAATTCTGAGAGAAAAATCTAGGGAGAGTTTCTTGAGGAAATTGGTACATTCAAAAGTGTTCACATGTACTGAGGAATTTAGAAAGCCACATATATATTTAACCAGAACTCACATACATAAAAGACCTGAATAGACCCTAAGCTTTCATCTCTGGTTGATCTCAGGCTCAGGTCAAGCAGGAAGTGAAGGCTAAGACAGAGTGGCGTACAACCTGAAAGAGCATTGATGGAGTGTTCTAACACAGAGACAGTCTGAAAATACTGGGAGAGGTTTTTTCCTTCTCTCTTGCTCTCTATCTTTTCCTTCCTTTCTTCTTTCTCCTGACAGTTAAGAAAATCTCTGTCAAAACATAAATTTAAACAGACATAAAAAAGAATCACCAAACTCAGAGATATGTCAACTGAAATTATCCAGTCCAGAGGAACAGAAAATAAAAAAGAATGAATCTAAGAATCCTCTGTGACAACATCAAGGATACCAAAATTTGCATGATAGGAGTCCCAGAAGGAGAGGACAAAGAGAAAGGAGTAGAAAGAATATTTGAATAAATGGTGGATGAAAATTTCCCAAATTTGATAAAAAATGTGTACCTACACATTCAAGAAGCTTATCAAACTCCAAGAAAAATAAGTTCAAAGAGATCCACACAGAGACATTATAACCAAATTGTCATAGTTAAAGACAAAGGAGAATTTTGAAAGCAGCAAGAGAGAAGTGACTCATTGTGCACAAAAGATACTGAATAAGATTGTTGACCAATTTTTCATCAAAACCTATGGAGACCAGAAGGGAATGGGATAGAATTTTAAGTGCTGTGGGGAAAAAAGTGTCAACCAAAAATTTTATGTCTGGCAAAGTTATCTTTAAAAAATGAAAGAGAAACTAGGACATTCCTAGAGAAACAAAAATTGAGGAGTTCATTGCTAGTATGCCTGCCCTACAAGAAATGCTAATGACTAAAGGAGTCCTTCAGACTGAAATGAAAGTACACTAAGACAATAACTCAAAGCCACACAGAAATATAAAGAACTCTGGAATAGGAACTATATGAGTAAATATAAAAGTCAGTTTTAGAGTGTTTTTAGTTTATAATTCTTTTTATTTTCTAAGAAGACAAATGCATAAGACAGTATTTTTATTTACACAAAACAATAATACAAAGTATGTCTGCAAAGTATCCAGCCATTGTTAATATAACAAGAATGATGTTTTTCATATTACATGGTTGGATACTTTCCAGACAGACCTCATAGGTGTTAATGAGCACACAATGTACAAAGATATAACTTATGGTAATTACAACATAAGGGAGATGGAGCTTACATAGGAGCAGAATTTTTATATGCTATTAAAGCTAAGTTACTATCAGTTTGAACTAGATTGTTATAAATTTAGGATTTTCATTTTAATCTCCACAGTGATTACTAAGCAAATAACAAAAAATAAAGACATTGAATTTGTAATCAAAAACTTCCACGACAAAAAAAGTCCAAACTGGTTTGCTTCATTGGAGAATTCTACCAACCACTTAAAGAATTAACATCAATTCTTCTCAGATTATTAAAAAAAAGTAGAAGAGGAGAGAACACTTCCTATTGATCCTATGAGACCAGTATTACCCTAATATCAAAGCCAGACAAAACACCACAAGAAAACTATAGATAAATATCTTTTATAAACATGGATACAGAAATCCTCAAGAAAATACTAACAAACCAAATTCAACGTAACAGTAAAAGGATTGTGCACAATGACCAAGTGGGATTTATCTCAGGAATGCAGGGATGATTCAACATAAGAACATCCATGTAATATACCACATTAATAGAAAAGAAAGAAAAAAAGATCATCTCAATTGAAGCAGAATAAATATATGACAAAATTCAACATCCTTTCATGAAGAAAAGAAAAACTCAAAAAACTAAGAATATCAAGTAGGGGGAAGGGGAAGTGGAGGCGCAAAAACCTACCTAACGGATACAGTGAACACTATTTGGGTGATGGGCACACTTGTAGCTGTGACTCAAGCATTACAAAAGTGATTCATATGACCAAAAACATTTGTACTCCCTTAATATTTTGAAATAAAAACAAACAAACACACAAAAAGCCCTGAAAGAGTAAACATATCCTACTGTATAATGGGACAGAATAAAAACATGTCACTGTTATTTTTACTAACTCTTATCTTGTTAAATATTAGTATCTGTTTATTAAGGAATATTGCATTCACATTCTCCTTCTACAAAGTCTTACATTCTTATGTCTCTTAAAAATACACAACAATATAACCTACAAAATTTAAATACCCAAAAAAGGATTTAAAAACAGTTTAAATAAATTGCTTTATCAGAGGACAGAAAGAAACATTGTAAAATATTATTTTTCCTCACACATACTAATTGTTTAATTAATCCTGCATTTAGGCAACAGTTCAGTTAAATAATACAAAATGATGTATAATTTTAAATAAACTACCAATATTTCATTTTTTATGTTTGTAAAAACTAGGAATAAAAGTAAATTTTCTCAACATAATAAAAGGCATTTACAAAAAACCTATAGCCAAAATCATGCTCAATGGTGGAAGAGCTAAAGATTTCACATTAAAATTAGGAAGAAGACAAGGATGCCTGATTTTACCACTTCTGTTCAATAATGTACTGAAGTTTTGAGCCAGAGCAATTAGGCAAGGAAAAGAAATAAAATACAACCAAATTAGAAAGGAAGAAATAAAACCACATCTATTTGCAGATGACATAGTCCTAGATACAGAAAGTATTAAGGAATCTACAAAAAAAAAAACTTACTAGAGCTAATAAACAAATTCTTCAAAGTTACAGGATACAAAATCAACATGAAAAAAATTAGTTGTGTTTCTGTACTCTATCAATGAATATTCTGAATAAGAAGTTAAGAAAAACAATTCCATTTACAATAGCATCAAAAAGAATAAAACACTTAAACCTAATCAAGGTGACAAAAGAATCATACACTGAAAACTACAAATTACTGCTGAAGGAAATTAAGGAAGACTTAAATAAATGGAAAGACACGCTGTGCTCATAGATTGGA
>CAUYSK010021762.1:0-91057 GCA_963575035.1 Avahi laniger
ATTTTTCTATATGTTTGCTGGCCATTATTCTGTCTTCTTTTGAAAAGTTTCTGTTCATTTCCTTTGCCCATTTGTTGATGGGGTTATTTGATTTTTTCTTGTTGATTTTTTTGAGTTCTAGATAGATTCTGGTTATCAGCCCTTTATCCATGTCAAGGTCTTTAACTATGCTAAAAATCTCTTTTTCTTTTTCCTTTCCTTCTATCTGACTGACTTCTTGGTCTTCAAATCTACTCTGAAACTCACTTGCTCTAAGGAAAAATTCTGTCCTCTCCCAAAGTCCTCTATTCAACTAGATGAATTGTCATGACTTCCCCCCTCAATTCTTGTACTTTGTCTTTCCTGACATTGTTTCAATTTCAGCTAAATCCTCATTTGTATCATTATGTGTCTAATGTCTGCTCCTTTGAAAGGTTATGAGTCTCATTCATTACTGTATCCCTAGGTTTGGAACATGTGATCTGCTCAGCACACACGTATTGAATGAATAAAGAAGGATGTATTTGCAGATGATAAAAATAAGATCTGGAGAGGTCAGGCAATGCATTCAAGCTCAAACAGATGACGAGCGGCAAAGCCAGCCGCTGCATCTAAGTTCACCTGATGCCAAGGAACCTGCTAAATATCTTCTTTTTTGTGAGAATAATTAATTTATTTGAGAAGTTTAGTATAGTTGTAATTGAGACAAAAGAGAGAGAGGGAGAGAGATAACCTTGCACTCTGACAAAAGTGAAGCTGTGACCGCATGTCTGCATCAGTTGAGAATTTCTCTATTAATCAGATAAACAGTAAGTACATCAACTGTTATATGTAACTTGCCTCTCTGCAGATCTATTATGGAATCATTTCAGATCAAGAATCATGTACTCAGGTTTGTATACAGAAATCAAATATCTTCTTAGTAAGAGATATACTTTTGCCAAAATTAAGGGAAAAATAATAAGTTAAATATTAATTTCCTAATTTTCCAAGAAAAATAAGTAAGGTTAAACATAATGTTGAGGGAGAAAAGCAATGTATACAAATGCATACTTATGGATATATGTTTTATGTAATTTAGTAAGAAATGATGCGTAGACATAATATATTAATACGATTTCAGGAGAATGTTTATTTCTATGTTTGCATCATTTTTCTTTCCTCCCTTTTTCTAACACATGTTTGACATTTGTTAACTCACAGAGATGTGTACACGGATTATCTATATTTTGTGTAGTTTGAACATGTCATAAGTAATAATAATGATTAGAAAGCATGGGGATAATTAGCAACATATGATCACGGGACAGATAAAACTACTGAGGATACCAAATTACAGCTGAAAATATTTCTGTGTTTTTTGTATGTTTGCATTTCATGCTCAATAGCCACTGGTTTCAAATGACCTGTATCATCAAGAGTGGATTAAACCATGCATCTTAGAGAGTAAGAAAATATGGTTAAAGTTAGCTATGTAGAATTCTTGCACCCTATAACACAACATACATTTAGTTTAGTACTAAGCAAATAGGAAAGAAATAGGAGGATTTTGATGGGCAAAGAAAAATGGAGTTTTTCATTTCTACATTCCCTATTTGAATTTTCTAGTGTATTTGAAATTATAAAGATTGTTTTATTTCTTAAAAAATACATTTCTACAAAACTTCTAAGAGATTACAAGAAAACAAATGAATCGCTCTGTAGATTAAAATAGCATAAAAAGAAAAAAATGAGTATCTATAAATGACATATTAAACCATACATAAGAAAAAGAAATATTTTGTTTCTATTTTCAGAAGGAAATAACTAATTGTTTTTCCAATGTTTCTGCTTTAAAGTGATCATTTTTCAAAGATGTAATACTCTAGTATCCAGTTATTTATAGAATTAAAATATAACTCTTTACTATTTTCAACATACTAAAATATGAAATAAAATGATGTTTATGGAACACCGAGTTCAGGAAAAATTTATGTTAAATTTGATATCATTCATTTCCTGCAGTGGAATGATTAGATTTTATTTGAAATGACATTAATTCATTTTTGAGCCTTGGCCTTTTATTAAATATAAAGAAGCATATTTAAATTTTAAATATCAATCATAATTTCAATATCATAGTTATTAAAAATCTACATAACTGCAACCTAAGTATTTTATGATTCCAAATGTGTACTAACATTGAATACATTCACGTAATTGAAATACATTGATTTGAATTTTATCTCTACTCTTTTTAGAACATGAAATTGTATTTCACAGTGACAGAACAGGAAGTAATATTTTCTTCATCATTACCTAGAATAGAATGGAGTTTTCACAGTGGGGGTGATCATTCAATATACACATTTGTTGGGGAAGTGGTTTTTAAAAGAAATGCCCACAGATCAGCATACAGAAAATTTGACTAAATGCCTAGCTATAGCATAGATTTGTTTAAAAACACATCTCATTCCATTTATGAGAAAAATTCCTCATTTTGGTTAATTTCACTACCATGCATTTTATTATGCAAGCCATGAATGCAGATTTCATCTCTAATTTTATATTTTCCAGACTCTGCAAAACCAATTGCTCACCAAATCCACCATTGCTATTCACTTAGTGCAGACATTTGTCCTGGTCATTTCTTTGTTTGTTTATTTATTTTTGCATGTATTTTGATGTGTGTGTATATGGGGAGGAGGATTTGTAGTGGGATATGTGGAGGGGGTTCTGTATGATTGAACATAGGCTCTATGGTAAGCTAAATAATGGTTCCAAAAGATATTCAGTTTCTTATTCCTGGAACCTGTGTTACTTTTAGGTTATCAGTGTCTACATTTCATATAAAATTGAAACATGTTAAGATACCTTTTTAAAAGTAGCTTTATCTTAAGCATTTTCTCAAATACTCTACATTTTCATTAAAGAAGCCTTTCCACGATTCCACAGGAGATGCAACTTTTTAAAAGAAGCTTTTACAAAAATTACCTCTCCCGGACACATTTTCTAAAATAATGCAATTTTTAGGCATCTCATTAATCCTCTTTTTCTGTGATGTAGAAGATGGTTATTATCGTCATTTTACAGATGGAGGAAGAGGCATAAGAGGTTAACAGACTTGACACAGAGAACAAGCAGAAAACCCAGAAACAGAAATGAAGTCACTGAATATATTGTGAATATGAATTTTTCTCTTTTGTTTCCTTATACATAAGAGTATCATTGATACAGAAATTCCTAAGACCCCTTTAAATTAACTTCACAAAATATATGTGACTATGCAGATAATAGACTTGTGCTATGCCCTAATTTTAAAGGCTATTCTCTTTATGATTTTATCAGTCCCAAATATTTTTAAAAATCTAGCTCTAAAGGCTGATAACTTTAATCACCATGAGAATTTGGGGGAGGCTATACACACTTTAGCATAATAGTGGACATTTCCCTTTAATTAAAAAGTAAGATAATTGCTTGATATTAGAACTATGACAATTGTTTTATCTCTGCTGTTTTTTAACTGGGTTGGAAGGTACTAGTAAATTGGTGTTAGTCATGCAATTGAACACATGCCAAAAACCCGAATTTGCATGGGTTAGATCTATGTAGTTTAATCTGGCTTGTCTTAAAAAAAAAAAAAATAAAGTCACTTAGCAGTGAGACAAAGTTTCAGAATTGTAGGATGTTTCATTCCAGAGATGCGAAGGTAGGCAATCATTTACGTTGCAGCAGATATCAATCAGGAAGGTAACAATGAGAAATCCCTACTTGTAGAGCCAGCATTTTTGATGGGTAGATAGAACATGGGGGTTTGAAGGGTATGAGTGGTGAGACCTCTTTCATCCCTGTGTAGTAGGATCTAGTTTTCAATGCCAGAATTCTAAGTACCCTATTAAAGCTCATTCAGTGAATGCATGAATGGTAAGAGCAGAGTAGCAAAGCAATTTAAAAAAAAATTAGGAAATCTAGGTAGAAAGTGAATATTGAGACAGTTTATACATCTGTAATTAATAACACTTTTATACCTCTCCTTTGCTTTATATCTTATTATACATTATAATTAGTTGCACAATATTTATGCTACCACACTGTATTGAATGTAAAAGGTGATTAATAAATATAAATGCTCTAGTTTCATTACCAGAACTAAGGTAAGACTCAGAGGTTTGGTCCCAAGACATAAGTCTTTAGTCTGACTACTAAGGTGGGGATCATATTTAGAAGCAAATCAGAAGAAATCACTGAGCCTGCAGTCAAGGGCCTCCTTAATTTCCTCTGAATAGGAGAAACATTAATTCCAGAAATTCAGTTGACATTAAGTCTTTAAGAAGCAGGATCTGTTTTGTCCCCAGTGTTCAATAATGGAAAATGGTAGTTAGACAGGGTCATATTTTTTATAGCAGAAAAAATATTGGACTTAGAATAGGAATCTTAGGTTAAAATCTATTATTTGCTTGTTGTTTTGCCTTAGAAAAAAAGTTATTTTGTTATAAATATTAGTTTATTTATGTGCAAAATGGGAATTATAATGACTGTACTTTTCATTAATTTAGACAGAGAGCAGTTAAAACTTACACCCTTGAGCTGTAATTGTTGAAGAAGAATTGAATTGAAGAAACAAGATGTAACAACTAAATAGGAATTTGTTTTCAACTCAGTTTCCAAACCAAATATGATTCTTTCCCTTAAGGGGGCTTTAAAATGATACTCTCATTACTCCATCACACAGAACTCTAACTATAATAGAGAATGGAATGGAATTGGTAAAAAAGAACAAACATACTCTCATGAGGACAAGAAATATTTATGTTAAGAAAGAAAAAAGCCAATCCACAATGTAAATAAGTAAATTACACTATCAGAAATTTAAGGTTCTTTATTTTATTATTTATTCATTCATTATTATGTGAAAATCACAGAAAGTGTTTGGAGAACCTCATCTTGCCTATGTGCCTTAGAATTAAACCAACCCAACTTTTACCACATGTGTCAAGGCAATGTTACATAAACTAAAATATTCCAGAATGTGTTAGTCTATTTTGTGTTGCTATAACAGAATGTCCGAGACTGAGTAATTTATTATGAGCAGAAATTTATTGACTCATAGTTCTGGAGCCTGGGAAGTCTAATGTCAAGGTGCTGGCATCTAAGTGCTTTCTTGCTATAATGTAATTAAATATTAAATTAATAAACTACACTTTGGTGCTTAAAAAAAGAACAATCTTGAAATCAGAAGACCCACAAAATGCCTCTATTTCAGGTGCTGGGATGGGGAATAATGTGATAATAGGGTAGAAGGATTCCTTTTATTATATTTAAACATTGCATTTGTAAACAGCCCAGCCAACCTGTGATCTCAAGGTTAAAAATATAGAAGCTTAAAAAGCATTTTTCTATGTACTGTTGGTACATGGAAATCCATACTGTTTATGGAGATGTAACCTCTTCACAAACTAACTGCTATACTTCCTGAGCTTTGTCAGGAGTAATGACAATGGACAGTAGTTAGAAAGTACTTGAACCTTTGCGCTAGAAATTACCCTAAAACTGCGGTCGTGGGATCATGTGGCCTTCTGGATCCTTGAGTGTGGCCTTTGGACTGAATCCAAATTTTACAGAAAAAAATCCTTTTAATAAAGAGATTTCTCCCGTGAAGTTTAGATTCGGTGGAGGGGCCACACTTGGGGATCTAGAGGACCACATGTGGCCTTGAGGTCACAGGTTGCCCAACCCTCCTTCCTGTCAGATGGAAGGAAACAGTGTAGGCATATTAATAACTATGTAGAGTCCTCCATCACCAACACCGCCTTGCCTTGGATGGTGATTCAAGCGAGGAATAAAACTTTGTGTTTAGCTACTGAAATTTGGTGTGGCTTGTTACAGCAATTAGTCTTCCATGGCTAAAACAGTTATCAGCAATTTGCAAAGTTTTCTCTAAGACCATAAAATACAATATTTGTAAGCAAAATTTTATACTTTGATAATAGGATGCTAACAAAAGGGTTTAAATTAGAGGCCCTTTTGAATTACTGTTTTGACAAAAGATAGAAACAATATGAAATTAAAATTTTAGGAAAAAAGTGCATCTTATCCTAATACCCCTCCCTTTATAATGTTTTTTTTTTGCAAATTTATAAATATATCCAAATTAGAAAGAGAGATAATGAGCCCCAGGTACCTATTATTCAGCTTTAACAATTATTAACAATTTTCCAATATTGTATAATTTATTCAATAAATTGCCTCTTTATGGCTGTATCTCCTTAGCAATTCTAAGATACCATGCTATTTTATTCATTAGTACTTGAAACATGTTTTATGTTGACAAGTCTTTTTTTAATATAAACCTAAAATATGCTTAATAATTAAAATTCATTAATACCATCAAATAAAATTTCTCATCTTTTATATGTTTGAAAAAGTCTCATTTGCCTCCATTTCTGAAAAGTAACTTTTCTGATTTTAAAATTTTAAGTTGACAGTTTTAATATTTTAGTACATTAAAGATGTTGCTCCTTTGTCTTCTGGTCTGCATTGTTTCTCAAGAGGTCTGCAGTTATTATTGTCTTTTCACATTTGAACATAATGTGTCCGTTTTCTTCAAATCACTTTAAAAATTCTCTTTATTCCTTTTTTCTAAAAAAAGCAATTATGATGTGCCTTGGTGTAGAATTCTTTATGTTTACTTTGCTTGGGTTTCATTGAGTATATTGGATCTTAGGATTTGTAGTTTACCCAGATTTTGAAAAATTTTGTTCACGTTTTTTTCTTTTTTTTTTTATTACCACCTTTCTCTTCTTTGCTTCTCGCTTTCCAATTACACTATGCTAGGTTGCTTTATGTTGACCCACACCTCAATAATGTCATATTCATTTTTTCAATCTTTTTCTTCTCTGGGCTTTATTTTGAACAGTCTCTATAGTTATACATAATGATGTTCATTTATTTTCTATTTTGTCTAATTGACTATTAATTCCTTCTCATTTATTTTTCCTTTAAGATATTTACTTTTTCATATCTAGACATTCTACTTGATGATTTTGATATCTTCCATGACTTTTCTTGCCATACTCATGCTTTCTACTACCTTTTTGAACATATGCATTGTATTTTTAATTGATATTTTCATCTTTTCCCTTAATTCTCTCATTCATCTCTGTCATTACTATGTCTATTTCTCTTGACTTTTTTTTTCTGGTTGTAGATTTATTCTTCCTGTTTTTTCTTTTCATCCACAAATTGATTTTATTGTGTAACAGACTCATTAATTTCATACTGTTCAATTTTTTATTTTTAGTACATATACGTGTGCATGTACACACACGTGTAATATATGTGTATGTGTGTGTATATACACATATATTTAAAACTTTTTCAGGGATGCAGTTACTTGGAATCAGTTTGATATTGAGACACTTTTAATTTCTGTTAATGTAGGTCCTCAATAACCTTTACTCGGGTTAATTTGTCTTTAATACTGAGCCTTTATCATTCTAAGGACTCTACTCAACATATTAATAAGTCTGTTCAATATGGCTGATAAAAATGTGAATTGTTCCAAGCCCTGTGTGATCTCCAAAAATTGTTTGGCTTACCACTTCTCAGTATTTCTTTTCCTGTCTTCCTGATGTTTTATTCTCCACATATTCAAACAAATAATAATTTGCCCCCCTCTGTGAGTCTCTGGAGCTCTTCCTCTGTGGGTATCTTTCTTTGTGTCTCCTTTCTGGCGTTCTGCCTGAACAAATTATAGCTACCTTGACATCTATGAAATCTAAGCTGTGTCTCTAATCCAGTGATATCAGAGGGCTTTTATACATACCTGCTCCCTGTGCTGCAGCCTAAAAATTCTCTCTGGTCAGAAAAGTGGGGCCACCTTAGGGCTTACCTCATCTAATTTAATGTTTGTCTCTCCTTGTCTATATTTCAATGTCTGAAACCTGTTATTTCTTATATTTGGTCATATTTTTAGTTATTTCCTACATGTTTCCTAGTTGTTTACAGAAAAAAATTGATTATCTGTTTCTTGTTTACTCCATCATGTCTAGGAAAAGTGAAAGCCACTTTTGGTTCATTATTTGCTTAGATTGTGGGTTGTCACACTTTTTGTTTAAAATCCTGGGTAGTAAATTGTTTGTTTAAGCTTTGCTACCTGTGTATAGTTTCTGTTTCCTATTCTATATTTTTTTATTAAAAAATTTTTTTTATAGTATAAAAATATTATTAGTTCTCAGGCTATACAGAAAGAGGTCCTGGGCCACCTTGGCTTCAAGCACAATTTACTCAAAACCTTGTTTAGATCCAAAATTTCATCAGGAGTCATTTTCATTCTGCCCAAGTGCTTGCCTTCATATTTCTTACTGAGAAAGTGTGCTAGTAATGAAATTTGTCAGCTTTTGTTTGCCTGAAAAAAAATCATTATTTCATCTTCATTTTAGAAGGATATTTTTGCTTGATATTCAATTTTAGACTGATTTTTTTTTCCTTTCAGCAGTTTACTGATGTTGTTCTATTGTCTTCTGGCTTGCACATTTCTGACAAGAAGTCTATTATCATTTTTATCTTTGTTCCTCTCTCTATATGTGTCATTTTCCCCCGCTAACATTTTTTACTCTATTACTGGTTTGTATTGTTTTCATTATAATGTGTTCTTGTATGGCTGGCTTCATGTTTATTCAGTTTGGCTTTTGTGAAACATTTTTTTTCTCTCTGTTTATCATTCTATTACAAATTAAAAATCACACTGGCCCTAATTTCTTCAAACAGTATTTACCGTCTCAGTCTGCTCTCTAATTATATGTTAGCCTATTTAATACTTTGCCACTGGACATGATCATCAGGTTATTTATTTTGAGTCTTTTTCTCTCATGGCTTTCCTTTGGATGGTTCTTATTTCTGTTCGTGGGTCAAGTTCGTGGGTCAAGTTCGTGGGTCTTTCTTCTATTCATTGTTTTTGTTTCATTGTATTTTTTCATTTCAAATATTCAATTTTTTATGTCTAGCTGTTTCATCTGTCTTTCATACCCTCAATTTTACTGCTTATCATATTTGTGTTTTACTTTACATATTTGTACATATGAGCATATAATGGTTCTTTTTCAATCATTGTCTATGAATTATATCTTGATTTTTCTGTTTCTAAGAATGGTTTTATCTCTTGTTAGTATTTCATGTTTTTCTAATTATTTGTATCCTGATTATATGCCAGTTATTGTGAATCATATGTTGTTGAGTGCTGGATTTTCTTGTATTTCTTTAAAGGTTATTGAGTTTTGTTTTGGCACACACGTAAATTACATTCATTCATTTTGTTTCTTTTCATACTGTATTTTATAAAATTTATTTGAAATAAATTCAGAGCAGATTTTACCCTGGGGTTAGTTGAGTCTAAGGATTAAGATGTGACCTTTTTTGGCTACTCTACACGTATTGTGAGATATTTTTATTCTGGTCAAAGAGAATGCAAGTTATTTTTAGTTCTATACAGTTCCCACACATCGTTTTGTCTATTGTCCTCCAGTTGTTCTGTCCCTGACCTCTTTGGAAGGCTTATCAATGCTCAAATACTCGAGTGGATCCTCCTGCAGGTCTCCATAGTACACTCTCTATTCTCCCACCTCTCTTCTTTCTCCTCTCCTCTGCTCTAATTTTTTACCTCCCCTCCTTTTCCCTCTCCTATTTTCTATCTATCATCTGTCTATCTCATCCAATTCTTCCCTCTTCCCTGAAATTATACTCATTTTGGTCTCTGCAAATGATAATCCATCTTCTCAAATCAGTTGGTTTATATTTGGCTTTCCCTGCCTTTTTAAGTGGCATTGTTGGAAAATTCCATTAAATAGTAAGCTGGAAGTCATAGGAATTACATTGTTATTTTCTTTTTCTCATGGACTACAGACCTATACTGCTTTTCACCTATGTTTGAAAACAGTTACTTAATTTTCCCCTGGTTTTCTAGTAGTTTACAGTAGCAAGTTGATTCTCATTGCAGTTAATTATCCATGGTGAAAGAAAAACTCTTGGAAAAGCAATTTTTAATTATATAATGCATAGTTCAAAATAATCATTATCATGGTAGATACATCCTAAGGTAACCACCACCACCCTGGTTATGAATAATACACTTTTATAATTTCCACACCTTTAGTGCAGACAGAATCTGTCATTTGATTCTAATCAATAAAATATTGCAGAAGTGAAGGATTTTTGCAGATGCAATTACATATCTTAATGAATTTAATTTCAATTAGTCAAAAGGGATATTATTCTGATCGCCCTGATCAAATCAGGTAAGTAATTTAAAAGACAGTCTAGGATCAGAGATTTGGAGGACAAACTCCATTGCTAGACTTGAAAAATAAACCAAAAGGCTACATACAATGAAATCTTCAGCCACCGTGAAGTGAATTCAGTCAACAACCTGAGAAATGTTGAAAGTAGACCTTTACCTAGTTGAGCCTTCAGATGAGAATGCACCTGGCTGATTTCGGCCTTGTGAGACCCTGAACACAGAACTTAGAAAAACTGTCCCCAGACTTCTGACCTACAGAAACCGTTCCATAATAAATTATTGCTGTTTTAAGCCACTAAGTTTGTGGTAATTTGTAAGGCAGCCTAAGAAACTAATACAAATATACTAAGCATACAATGAACTATTTAAATTCTTTTAACTATTCAATTAAACCCCATCAATGCATTGGTGACAAATGGAGATACATCATTAACTAAAATGCCACAAGTAGTATTACTCATTGTCAAATAATTTTCTAAGTGACAACTCTCACTGGTCATCATTTCCTCTATACTCACGATTTTCATTAGAACTTGCACTCCAACAATTTCTTGACACCCCTGAGACTTCTATTTCTTTGAACATTTCATCATCTGATGCCTTTTTTCCGCTCTTAGACAGCTTAAAATATATGTTTAGTTATTAAAAGTTACTCCTTTTCAAATATCCTTGTCTCACTTGCCTTTTTCTTGCTTTGCCATACTATATGAAAATAACCCAAAAGTTAAGAAAAATATCTCTCATCCTTCCCTATATTTGATCTTATTTGTCAAAAATTTAAAACAAGAATGACTCTTCCCAGTGTACCTTTATGATGAAACTCTCCTAAATAACTAACACATACTCTCTACACGCTACTTCACCAGGCTCACTTAGAGCTAATGACCTTCTTTTCTACTTTGCTAAAAAAAAACCAAAGAAGGGATCATAAGAGACTGTCCATATCATTCCCACATTAACGCACCTGCTAATACCTACATGTCCTGCTCCTCAGATTTATTTACACTCAGTTCTAAAGAAAAGCCCAACAATTTTATGCTGTTTCCATCCTCTATAGAACACGTGTGGGCATTATTCTAGCAATTTTCCCTCTCGCTTTTACAACATTATAATATCTCTCTATTGGGTCACTCACTATATTATAGAACAGCATATTATTTCACTCTTCTCCATCAGCTACATTTCAAAGGCTTGCTAACATTTCAAAATAAATATTCTTCAGAATAGTTGTCTATAGCCTCTATTATGGGCTAAGTCATGCTCCCCTTCAAATTTATATGTTGAAATCCTAATGCCTAGTATTTCACAATGTGTCTATATTTGAAGATAGAGTCTTTAAATAGGTAGTTTAGTCAGAATGAGGCAGTGGAGCCACTACACAGTGTGCCTGCAAGGCACGAACACACTACTCTGATGGGCCCAGATGGAAAAAGAATTGAGACAGAAAGGATTCTTCTTGACCCTTAAAATCTAATTGAATTTTCCCTGCTAGTTTCACACTTGCTTGGGAGACATGATCCTTTCTTATTTCAAATTTCTTCTTTTTGGAATGGGAATGTCTAGTCTATGCCTGCCCCACCATTGTACTTTAGAAATAGATATTATGACTCATCATATTTCATAGTTTCACAGCTGGAGAAGAATTTTGCTTCTGGATGAATCATACTTCTAGTGTTAACCATAGCTTATTTAATATACTGCATATTTATTATTTTATTTCATTTTTGAGGGTTTTTTTAAATTGAAGTACATAATAAAAATATTAAAAATAATTTTTCAAAGAAAGAAAAATTAGTACATGATACTAACTATTTCAAACAGAAAAATAATTTCCATTTTTGCATATTCTCTCCCAATTTTTGTTCCTGCACATTTTTACTTTTCATTGTTTTAATATTACATTCACAACTCTATATTCTATATTATACTTCATTTTCTTAATATTGTATAAAGTGCTCTTATAATTGTACTCTATTTTTATAATTATTTTAAGGGCAGCATAATTTTTATATAACTGGATATAAATATCTATGTTTAAAAAGTTTTTATTTTTTCTTCTTTTTCTTTCTCTCTTTTTTTTTATTTCAGGGTATTATGAGGGTACAAACATTATGGTTACATTTTATGTCTTTGCCTCACCCAAGCGAGGATTAGAGGCATGCCCTTCTCCTCTACAATGCTCCCCATGTCCTTTAGTTGTGGGTTTACCCCCCCATCCCCCTAATCCCTGGAGAATATTACTGCCATGTGAGCACCCTAGTGTTCATCAGTTAGTACCATTTGATGGCGAGTACAAGTAGAGCCCATTCTTCTGATCTTGTGATACCTTACTTCGGATAATGGACTCAAGTTCAATCCAGGAAAATATAAGAGGTGCTAGATCATTGTTGTTTCTTATGATTGAGTAATATTCCATTGTATACATATACCAAATTTTAATAATCCACTCATGAATTGACGGACACTTTGGTTGTTTCCACATCTTTGCGATAGTGAATTGTGCTGCAATATTTAAATGAGAATTTCGACATACAATTCGTGTTGGAGTGGGCTGAGTTGCTTTTGGAGCTATTAGGTTGGGTGAATGTATTTTGAATTCAAGAAGGACATGAAGTTTTGGGGGCAGGAGTAGAGTGTTACAGGATGAATATCTTACCCCCCCATTCATATTTTGAAATCTTAGTCCCCGCTACCTCAGAATGTGACTGTGTGTGGAGATAGGCTCTTTAAACGGTTAATTAAGTTAAAATGAGGTCATTAGAGTGGACCCTATGCCAATATGACTGGTGTCCTTTTAAAAAGAGAAAGGACACTGACAGACGCACAGAGGGAAGATAATGGATAACGTGAAGACAAAGATAGAACATGTCCATCTACAAGACAGAGTGAGGCCTCAGAATAAAATCAATCCTGTTGACGCCTTGATCTTCGACTTCCAGCCTTCGGAACTGGAGGAAATACATTTCTGCTGTTTAAGCCATCCAGTTTATGGCACTTTATTATGACAGCCCAAGCAAACTAATATAGTTTTCTCTCTATCTCTTTTTTCTCTATGTCTTTATCTTTAAGACAGATTTTATTAGGATGGTGCAAAAGTAATTGCGGTTTTAGCATTGTCAACATTTGCCCTTTGATATTGGAATGTATTCTTAAATAAATTTGGTTATGTTATACATTATTTTAAAGCACATTTCTCGCTTTATGTTTTTTTTGCTAATGACTTATCACTTGCTATTTATTTTATATGTATTTTAGACTATGGAAATGATGTTAGACAAAAAGCAAATTTGAGGGATTTTCTTATTCAAGTTCAAAATGGGTCATAAAGCAGCAGAGACAACTCACAACATTGACAACGCATTTGGCCCGGGAACTGCTGTGAAAGTACAGTGCAGTGGTGGTTCAAGAAGTTTTGCAAAGGAAACAAGAGCCTTGAAGTTGAGGAATACAGTGGCCGGCCAGAGGACATTGACAAGGACCAATTAAGAGCAATCATTGAAGCTGATTCTCTTACAACTACACGAGAAGCTGTCGAAGAACTCAACGTCAACCATTCCATGATCATTTAGCATTTGAAGCAAACTGAAAAGGTGAAAAAGCTCGATGAGTGGGTGCTTCATGTGCTGACTGAAAATCTAAAAAATTGTCATTTCTAAGTGTCATCTTATCTTATTGTACCCAACAACAATGAACCATTTCTCAATCGGATTGTGACGTGACACGAAAAGTGGATTTTATGTTACGACCAGTGTTTGGACCAAGAAGAAGCTCCAAAGCACTTCCTAAAGCCAAACTTGCACCAAAAAAATATCATGGTCACTGTTTCGTGGTCTGCTGCCAATCTGATCCACTACAGCTTTCTGAATCCCTGCAAAACTATTCCATCTGAGAAGTATGCTCAGAAAATCAATGAGATGCACTGAAAACTACAACGCCTGAAGCTGGCATTGGTCAACAGAAAGGGCCCAATTCTTCTCCATGACAACACCCTGCATGTCACACAACCAATGCTTCAAAAGTTGAAAGAATTGGGCTACGAAGTTTTGCCTCATCCTCCATATTCACCTGACCTCTCACCAACCAACTACCACTTCTTCAAGCAGCTCAACTTTTTGCAGGGAAAATGCTTCCACAGCCAGCAGGATGCAGAAAATGCTTTCCAAGAGATCATGGAATCCTGCAGCATGGATTTTTATGCTACAGCAATAAACAAACTTATTTCTCATTGGCAAAATGTATTGATTGTAATGGTCCCTATTTTGATTAATAAGGATGTATTTAAGCCTAATTATAATAAATTCACGGTCTGAAACCACAGTTCCTTTTGTACCAAACTAATGGATTTCTTTCTTCATTATAAGACTGAAAACATTCTTATTAATGCCATCAATAAATATTACATTGTGAAATGCAATGTTTATTTCTCTCATTTGAAAAATAATCACTATTTCATACAAATAATCACTACCACCTCCTTGATAAACTTTTCCACCTAGCTTTCAGGACTTTATACTTTCTTATATTTCTCCTGTTTCACCGGATAATATATTTTGATGATGTTGTCTAATTCTTTCTCTTGTAAAGGAAAATAAAAATCTCAGGACCACCCGCCCAACTCCTTATGCAAAACGGGATGATTTAGCTTAGAGGGTGAGACATGTAACACCTGCTTCCAAATAATAGCTATTTCTAACATTATACATCATCCAGATCCTCATGGGAAAGTAAAAGTCCTCATGCACCTAGGAAAGACAGCCCTCACTGATCACTTATGAGGGAATTCTCCACTGGCTTCCCATAAACAAGAACATGTGAGTTATAACTCTGGGTCTTCAGGCTAAGTCTAGCTCCTAAAACTAAAGATTGTTTGATTCTACACTACTAACGTTGATTGCAAGTTTATCTTTTGCAGGTGCAGAACAGAGGCAAGATGAGATCAAACATTCTTCCACCTACTCAGGGACATCTACATAATTGATACTTCCTTCCCTCCCTTTCTCTCTTAATGTTTACTATATCTTATATAAAAGGTAGATTTCCTGGGCCTCATGAGAACTATTTGTTTCACCCCCGGCCTATTTTTTTTTTTTTCCTGTAAGCCTCTCATTAAATACTAAAGTTCCCACATTCCCCTTTGAAAAACAGTCACAAATTTGTCCGTGGTTTGTGTTTTTCACGGGTGCATCCCCAAACTTTGGCTTAATAAACATCCATTGATTGAGATCTTGGCCTCAGTCATCTATTTTGAGTTGCCACTCTTCAGCTCTACTTTTTAAGTTAAGAATATCTTGAAGGGGCCACTGTCTTTAGCCCTCTAAATGTTTGCTGAAAATTATTGACATGACACACTTTTATTAATAGGAGAAAAGGCATATACATTTATTTAATGTGTATACATGGGAGCTTTCAGAATGAAGACCCAACCCTTCATGGCAGTACAGACGCTTATATACCATCTTTAGGTTACAGAAAGAACGTGAGCTGAGAGCATGGCCAAAAACAGCCTATAGTTGTAAATCAAGCTTTAGTGACAAGACAGGTTATGGGAAGGGAAGAAGAAGTGGCTTGGCTAGCCAAAGTGGTCTTGTTGTGTACAGGAAAGCTCGAAGGTAGTAGCCCTCAGAGAGAATAGATCTTAAATGTCTCTTTTCAGAACTTTAAAGGTGTCAGACTCTTTAAGTTAATCTTCCCTAGATTTGGACAAGGGAAGGTCTGGCTGCATTCATGCATATTCTCTACAGATCTACATTTGCAAATTTCTCCCACAAAAGACAGCTTTGCAGGGTCTCTTTAGCCATTTCAAAATATGTCAAAGAAATATATTTTGGGCAAAATATTTTTATTTCCTTCAATCTTAATCTTTGGTCTTCTTCTTTAAAATAAATATGGAAATAATTCCAAATTTGTATGTCTATCTCTAGGCCAGACTCTCGAAGAAAAATAAAACCTGCCTTTTTGATATTTTTATTTGCCTATTTAATAAAACATCTGAAATTAATCATGTATAAAACACTGAACTGTTACCCCCAAACCTGATTATCCATGGTCTTTATCATCTCATTACAGATTTTTTCATATATGTATTGCTTTAGCCTGGGTTCTCCAGAGAAACAGAACCAATAACATATATATATATATATTTATTTTAAATATAGTAATGAATAAATGCATATTTATTTTATATAATATTATCATATAAATAATTATATATTTATCATATACTATGAATATATTACATATAATTATTTCATATATGCACATATAGATGGAGAGGGTGAGAGAGAGAGATTTATTATAAGGAATTGGCTATGTGGTTATGGAGGCTGAGAAGTTCCAAGATCCGCAGTCGGCAAGGTGAAACCCAGGGGAGCTAATGATACAGCTCCAGCCAAAGTTCGAAGTCCTGAGGACTGGAAGACCTGACTGTGTAAGTTCTAGTCCAAATCCAAGCCCAAAGGCAGAAAAAGACTTATGTCACAACTCAAAGGCCATCAGGCAGAGTGAACGAATTCTCCTTTACCCTACCCGTCTTGCTATTAGGACTTCAGGGGCATGGATGAGTCCCATGCACATTAGGAAAGGCAATCTGCTTTGCTCCGTCTACTGATTTGAATGTTACTCTCAACCAGAAACATTCTCCCATTCACATCTGGAATCAGTTTTAAATAAAGATCTTCATACCACATGGCCCAGTCAAATTGACACATAAAATTAACTGTCACTTTTACCATCTCATGTACTTCTTCTAAGTGTTCATGCCCAGTATATTGCATTATCCTTATATTTTCTGTTTATCTCACATCTAGCATGCTACCTACAAAAGTCAGCCACCTGTGAAGTTATAGTGAACATGATCCACAAGACTACTCTTACTACTGGCATCAATTTCAAATTCAGGAGGTACACAAAAACCTCAAATAACTATCTATTCGCACATTGACTGCTACTACACTGGCTGAAACCAACACTATTTCTTGCTTGAACTATTGTAACAGCTCGCAAAGACTTCTTGCTTCTGCTCCTGCTCCACTGAAACTTTTTCTCAAAACAACACTCACAGCACTCTTATATAAATGTTAAGTTAAATATTTTTACTTTTCTGCTTGAAACCCTATCAAGGCTTTGCATTTTACACAGAAGAAGAGGCAAAATCCTTTTAATAGCTTACAGAGCCTTACATAAACTGGCCAGCTGTTACTTCTCTGACATCTTCTACTAGTTTTGCCTTTACTCACTCTGCCCCAGCCACATCAGCCCCCTTGCTCTTCCTTGAACACGTCAGGTAAGCTCTCAGCCATGCACTTTGCACTACTGTTGTTAGGCTGGGTCGAGGGGGAAGGGGAACAGATGCTTTGTCTACGGGGTTTCCATTGAGAAATAGATGGCACTAGGAGATGCTTTGTCTACAACAGAAGGAACGAATTGACCAGAAGGGGTGCTTCCAAGAAAGAACAGAGGATATATATCAAGGGGGTTTCCAAAGACTGAACAGATGTTTAATCTACGATAGGGGATTTCCAAGGATTAACCAATCAGAAAAAGGTAGAAAGGCCACAAAGTAGAGACATGAGCAAGGCCACAAAAGAGGGTATTTGGAGCATGTGCACAGTTTAGGTAACTGTCCTTAAATAAACTACCCTCATGAACATAGTACAAACCACACCCACCAGCCCCAAGACAATTTACAAATATCATGGAAATCCCAGAAAATCACCTTACGAGGTTAAAAATGGGAAGGGTTCCCAGTTCCAGGAATTCTCCAACCCTTTCCAAGAAAAAACATGAATATTTGATCCCCTACTTAACATAAAATTAGGGAATCAGCATAAAAGAGAACATCTTGTTAAACTCAGAATCTCCTCCACTCTCAGGGGTTGACCCATTCCTTCTCAGGAATGCACAATGCTTTCATAAACTTTGGCACTTTGCTTGCTTGAATTTGCTTGGTCTGCTCATTTGCTCCATCGATGCAGTACCAGTAACCATTCTTTGGTACTGGGAACCAAGAACCAGGCAACAGGGAACTGACATCTGTCCCCACACCTGACACTGTCTCTCAGGCTAGAATGTTCTACTCTAAGATATTCTGCAGGGCTAAGTCCTTCAACTGTTTTGAATCTTCACTCAAATGTCATCTTCTAAATAAGTTATGCTCTGACCATTTTAGCTAAATTGATAACATGTCCCTCGAGCTCTCCCTAATCTCTGCTTTACATTATTTTTCTATAACATCACTATCTTTACATGGTTTTACCATACATAAGATTTTATTTATATTGATTTAAGATTTATATCTTATTTATCATAAGATTTTATATCAAATCATAAGATTTTATTTTCTTATTTATTATGTTTTTTGTTCATTGTATGCTGTAGAGATTTTTGTATGCTCGGATCACACTTGTATCTCAAGTATTTAAAGCAGTATTTGCTCCATGGGGTCAAATTTCAATGATTTTTAAAATGTAATTAAATATTAAATAAACTATCTCTTGGTAACATAATAAACAAGACAAAAAATCATTTGTGATTTACACAATAGATGTATCTCTAAAATAATCAGTATATATTTGAACCATGCAAAAATATTTAATATTTCATGTTCAAATTCTAGGCTCAGGTCATTGTAATCAGAGTTTTTACCTAGAGTATTGATGGAATCTTCAAAAGTCCTGTGAACCAATTAAAAATACATTTAATCTCTATTCACTAATCTTATAAATTCCCTTAATGTGTAATAGAAATACTACCTCTGGTTAAATGTGCTTGAAGCTTGTAAATAGGAGACTAACTGATGTATGAAATCAAAGATCTGTTTCTACAGGCATTTCTTTATGTGTTTTAGCACAATATATAAAACCAAAAATGAGACCACACTTAAAGTGAACATTTATTATGTCCATTCAACTCAGAGTTGAAAGTGGAAAGTAAACAATGAAGACAAATATCTAAAGCTGAGTAAGAAACTCTAGTTTTTCTTATCAATGGGCTTAAATCTACATCAGATCATACCTAACACAATAATAAATGGCAAAAATATCTTGCATATGGTTATAGAAAACAAACAAAAATATAATTTCTGTGTCTATGGAATCTGGAATAGTATTTATGTGGGAAAAAGGAGGGAGTGGGAGTGGTGTGGAGAATTTTCAGAACTAAACCTTCAGATAAAAACAATAATCTCTTTGCTGCCCTGCCATTTACTTGCCCTAACAACAGAGCCATTGCGAACAGAATTAAGTGTTTTTTATCTCTAGCTGTCACTTTATATATGTCTTTGCTATAATGTATTTATTAATATGTTCTAATTCTTTACTTTTCTGCTTTCACACTAGATTTTGAGATCCTGGATAGCAGTAATTTGATCTCATTTTATCAATTTATCATCCTTGTTTTCTAAAAGCAAGTTCCAGAAACTAGAATCATGAAGATACCAAAATTAGCATGTATCAACTACTTAATGCACTCGTCAGTTATTTCACATACAGGCTTTTTCAATGGGTGAAGACAGTGCTCATAGAAAGACCCTGAAATATAACTTTACCTTTTGAAATATTTTTGGTATGTTGGATTGGAGGCATATTTTTCTTGTCTTCTGAGGATACTGTGTCTCCAATGAGGCTAACGGGATTTTAGAGAGCAGCACGCTGCTATCAATCTTGGGAGCAGTATGATGAGTGTGTTATAGAGGGATGCCATTTACCAGAACTAACTGAAAACCCCACTGACAAGATGGTCCTACAAAGGACAAAATATGTGAATAACGATGCCAAAACAATTGCAAATTCACTGTAAAATGTCAGGGCATAACACTCTTGGGCTAGCTGACAGGATAAAATAATAATTTACCGAGGTATTTCTTATCTATTGCACCTCACCCCTAAAAACACATTGAAGCTATGTTGAAAACTACATTACAAGTTATTGCTGCCCTGAGCTCCAATAACTTGTAAAATGCCAGCAATGCACCTACTATAAACACATTGAAAAAGCATCTTAGTGCATTATTGCCTCCAGGAATGGAGACCATGTTTATGGAATTGGGAAGTTATGACCCCATCTGTTACGTATGTCGAACAACTTACCCACTGTAGAAAGGAAAATGCTGCCATGCAACTCCGCACACATCAAGCAGGGCTGGCGGTACCTTGCATGGAGGATGAAACAACACTTGTTTCCTAGTTCATTTCTCTTATTACTTTAAACTATGACTAATATACTGCTATTAAAATAATATTCCGTGTAAAATATTAACGATTCTTACTTCCCTTAGAGATCTCTTCTAAGTTGTGTTCAAATGTAATATTAAAAATTCACTCGAATGTAAAGCAGCAGAAAATGAATCATATTAAAAAAGAAAGGGGAAATTTTTTCTTTTATGAATTTAAAATGTCCTTCTCTCTAATTCCTGCTTCCTGTCATTTCCTATGATTGAAACAACTCTGTTTTTTCTGTGACTTACATCCTTCCCTCTAGTCTAAGGTCTTCCTAGTTCAGTGTCTTCACAAACAGGCTAGCATAATCTAGACATAATTGGAAATGCAGAAGCTCAGGCTCCGCTTCAGAACTGCTGAATCAGATCCTGCAACTCAGTAAGTTTCCCAGGTGATCAACATGCAAATTAAAGTTTGCGGACCACTGCTCTAAGGTCAAGATAAGATAAAATAATTAATCTAAAATAGGGTAGTACAATCTGTATTTTCAAAGACATATGTTGCTATTGGTATTTATTTAAAAATGTGTTCAAATAAGTTTATGAAATGCTAGACAAAATGATAATAAGCAGCTGTCCCTACTGTCAGATGGACAGTCTATAAGACATTCATGAGCACTCGGGTTCTCTCAGAGGCATGTATTCTGTTCAGTGGTTTCTTCTCTCCAGAGAATTCAGAAATATCCATTAACTCACTTAGATGAATTATTGCATGCCAACTACATACTAGCCCTAAGTTAATAATGAGTTTACTTCAAAATTGCTTTCACAGTGATTTAAAAAATATATTGTGTACAGCTTTATGTATTTCCGTTATTATTTCAATAGTGTATACTTCTAGATATGGTATTGAAGGGCAAATAGTATGAACATGAATGATATCTGTGAATATATGTATATATAAACGAGCGTTTATTCTGATAACGGTAACAATTAAAGTGCAATTGCAAATGGAATACAATATAGCCATTAAAAACGAACTAGCAAGTTCTGGAGCTCTATTGCACAGCATGATGACTATAATTAATAGTAATGATTTGTATATTTGAAATTGCTAAGAGAGTAGATTTTGAATGTGTTACCACAAAAATATTGTAACTATATGAGGTGATTGGTATGGTAATTAGTTGGATTTAACATTTTTACAATGTGTACATGTAGTATATTAAAACATCACATTATATACTGTAAATATACATAATTTTGTCAATTATACCTTAATACAGCTGTGGGAAAAATGAACTTGATATTTATGTTCTAATGTAGAAGGATATTCATGATATATGAAGTGAATAAAAAAGAAATTGTGAAAATTATACATATACACATAGGATAACTTCATTGTTATAAAGTATATATACCATATAAATCACACAATATATATGACACATATATGGTACCCATATGTACCCATACACGTACATACATAAACTGGCACGAAATATAGAAAACATACAAAAAATCAGTGGTTATTCTACGGGGTGCAATGAGATACATGGAATGAGAACTTTTGTCTCATAAAATTTCTTAGCAGTGGAATTACAGGTAATATCTACTTCATGGAGTTCTAAGAAATTTCGAAATAACGAAAACAAAATTTTTTTTTTTTTTCTTACTCAGGCACCTCTATCTCTATTGTCCAGTAGCTAATTGTACTATTTTTTTCCTCATCTTTTTAGTAGGCTTTTTTTTTTTTTTTTGCCTTTCTGCTAGGAGCCATTTCCATTAGAAAACAAAATATGTAGGCAGAAAATGAAATAATTTACCTCTTGATAACAGCTCTGGCAAATTTGGCAGAAAAATTACTAATTCATAGACAAAATAAAGTTTCAGAATTCTTTGTATATATAAATAATCTATCCTTTCTCGAAATAAAATTGACACCATGAATTTGTGTAAAGCATCGGTGTACCAGAAATTGTGCCAATAGGTGCCACTGCCCTGTCTCCACGGATCTATTCGAAAGAACATCAGGTCCCCTTCTTTGGGCTTGCAATGCTGCTGTCCCTGTTGCTCTGGCACCCCCTGGTGGAGTAAAATCGCACAGATTAGGAGAATTGAGGAGTAATCCACCAGGAATCTGCTGTCCAGAAGATAAATGTGTGGCATTTTTCAGGTAACTTCTATCACTGGAACACTTTGGGATGAAAGTACATTTCAGTCACATTGATTTAGTGCTATGGCCCTCCGATAAAGGCATTGTGGCCCTCTGTGGAGCAAACTTCTCTGTGCTTCCTGTGGGTTTTTAATATTTTGTAAAGCAGCTGTGCACAGTCAAGTTCAATATCCAGAGATGTAACAGATAAGGTCACAGAGAAAATCTGAAATACCGGACTCTCAGGATTAGACACATAGGTGTATGAGTCTGAGGTTCATATTTGAAAGTTTTGTCCTGTGTTTTGTGAGGTAATCATATTGTCCCCAGAAGAGGCTCTTAAAGACAGAATTAATGAATTACTACAAGCACAGGCGTTGGAGTTAGACAAATCTGGACTTGTGTCTATCCTCACATTACTAATGTATGTATCTTGAAGTCACCCTCCATGAAGTACATATGATTTAATCAACATCAGAGAATTGTGAGGATTAAAAGACAATGTATGTAGAACACAGTGCTTAGCATACATTAAGCACTTAATAAATTAGTGATACCCATAGGGTTTTTTTAAGATGCAAGTAAAATACTTTGTTTCTTTGAGTTCTTTAGTTTTAATACTGTAAAACTGCAGTTATCTCTCTTCTATTATCTGGAAATTAAACTATACTAAATCAAACTATACTAATAGTATGGCATTATATATATATAAGTATTAATATTATATATATATTAGTAAATATACTAATAGTAAAGACATTACTTCAAGATATATGATAAGCATCCAGAAAATTTCAGTTACAAAAATTATTGATGTCCTGAAAAAGAGTATGTATTCTGATAATAGAATAATCTCCTTTGTCGTCTCTCCAAAAAGATCCCCGTAAGAACTACAATTTATCCTAATCTGCTGGGCAGGGAGGGTTAGAAGTAATTTTTAAAATCTCTCTTAGCATGAGCCATGTTTGATGATTATGTTTCCAGTTCGTCATTTGTCATTCAAGAAGGTCAGAAAAGAGAACACTCCTCTCCCAAGAGCCAGGCATGTGGTTTGACGCTGCAAAGCTCAAGTAATTGGAGTCACAAAAGTACTGAGTCAGCCCAAGTGGCAGACAGAGAGTCTCGGAGCACTGCTCTCCTAGAGCCAGCATGGATGGCCATCTGTTGTGATTATACTGACATTTGCAATCTCCTCACTGAAGAAGAACACCTGAAAAGTCAATTGCAAGTGGGCCAGCTGCATCAGGTTTCCTCTGTAGAATTTTCTTAGAGAGGATCCAGGATTATCAAAGTACAGTTTTTACTTTCCTCTCAGAAGTCACGGCCTTTTTCTGTTCGAGCACTCCTATGCATAGTAATACTTTCAGGGTTTTGTCTAAAACTAAATTCGATGTGTCTGAATGGAAACTCAGTTCTCCGAACTGAAACACTGTTTTATAGAAAGATCTGAGATCATCCTTCCCTTTCCCACCGCAATTGCTTCCTCAAACTGTGAAAGACATCATGAGAAATGTGTTGTGTAATCAACAAAACAGGTAATTTCTCATGAAAATCTTTTTAGAGCACTAAATTGTAGAATTAGTCCAAGCAGTCATCAGAAATGAAATACATTATGTGATAAAAGCTTTAAATCATTAAATATTGATATCCTTGTTATTGTTTAATATTGGATGATGTGGGACAATTATCTGAAAACCCAGAAATGAGAAACAACAAATGAAAATGTTCCTTTCCAATAAATTCTTTGTTTTATTGCCAGGTTGCCTTACAACCACAAAGAAATTTGAATTTATAAATAAACATTTCCATGGCCTCAATTACTCTCCTTTTTATAGCAGTGCTAATCCTCATAAAAGTCCAAGTGTGTGTGTGTGTGTGTGTGTGTGTACATTTAAACTTTGTATGATTAAGCTTAAGACAATTAGTTCATACTAAATTTATCATTTCCTAAAAAATATAAGTATGTGATATACTTATCTTAGACTACAATTAATTTTTTCAAAAATTAACACTTATAAACAGCCCTAAGAACTCAAACATAAGGTTAGATTCAATGACAGAAACTTTTAAAAATGAGAGACTATAACTAAAAGAAGTTTATTTTTACAGATCACATATATCCATATAAAAGCTTTAAAAATACATAGTTTTAATATCTCTTATAGAAAAATAAAAGTAATACGACTTTCAAAATTGATATTTCAAATATCAAAGTACTCCATAGTAAGTTTCTTCAAAGTAAAATTAAGTTCTATAACAATATCAGTGCATGGCAATTAAAAAATACTTCGAATAAGTTACTGACAAAATCTGTAAATGATATTTCTCTATTAAAGTGTGAGAATGCATTGGCTATAATTTTTGAGCACTTCTGTTAGTTCTTAATATAAGGACAATTCTAAGGTAGACCCACACTGTAAATTTGTTTCTGGGTAAATAGATGGATGTTTCTCAAGAGTCTCTGTCTGCTAATGAACACATACTTCAGGAAGGGTCAGAGCAGAATTGGTTTCTTGCTGTAGCAGAGCCTTAGTGTTAGCAGGTTCTTTTGTTGTTGTTGTTGATGTTGTTGGTTTGTGTGTTTTGGTTTTTTTAACTTTAAAAATTACTGAGGAGATTTTTGAGAAAACTATTTCCTCCTTTAAGAGGAAATGCCTAATTTTTTTTTTTTTTTTTTAAGACAGGGTCTCCCTCTGTCACCCAGGCTGGAATCCAGTGGTGCAAACATGGTACAATCATAGCTCATTGCAGCCCCCAACTCCTTGGCTCAAGTGATCCTTCTGCCACAGCCTCCCACTTAGCCAGGACTACAAGGCTTATGCTATTACCCAGATAGTAATGAATTCTTACTTTTTGGAGAGATGGAGCCTCACTACATTGCCCAGGCTGGTCTCAATCTCTTGGGCTCAAGTCATCCTCCCACCTCAACCTCCCAAAGTGCTGGGATAACAGGTGTGAGCCACCACGCCCCATTGAAATCTTTAGTAAGCCATTTCTTGGTCGCAAGAGTAGTCTTATTTCACTGAAGCCAGAACTCTTTGCCCAAATAGTTCAGCTACGATATTGTTTTTTTAAAACAATAGGTCTGTATATATTAGGTAGAGGGCTTTATATACCTTTATCTTAGTCACTAGGAGACATGTACCATTTGGATAGGAATAAAAGGGCAGATTTGACCTTGCCACGGGGATGGGTTATAGTGGACTTTAAAGTCAAGACCAGGGTGTACAAAGTGCAAAGTGCTAGGGTTTTTTGTATGCCTTTTAAAACTAAATTATTATAAACACAATTCCTACTGCAGAGAAATATTCAATATCATTCTTTAATATGCTAAGTACCAGAAAATACATATTTTGAATATCATGAGTTTATCTTTTCTTCTAGTATCAGGCAAGCGTAGAATGAGGACATGGTTTGGCTAATGGAGTTATTCCAAGAGACTACATAATATCACTGTGGATATAGCTACCACTACGGCTTCCACTAATACTCATACTTTCATAAATAACTTTCACTTTTGGGGTGCCTCTACTGGGACAGATACTGTGATAAATTAACACACATTGTCTCCATTGTATTTTGCAATGTCACTGAGAATTGCAAGTATATTCAAAACAAAGACTTACAGAGGTGGTTTACCCTGAGTCTTTCTGTCTCCAGGGCCTCTGTCACTTCACTGTGGTCCCCAACTCTCAGGTCGAAGACAGGTACCATTTCCCTGTCCTGTTAGGAATTGGGCTGCACAGCAGGAGGTGAGAGTCAGTGAAACTTCTCTGTATTTAGACCGATAGCGTCACTGCCCGAGCTCCGCCTACTGTCAGATCAGTGGCAGTATTAGTTGCAGAAAAACAAGCTCAGGGCTCCTACTGATTCTGCATTGTGGTGAGTTGTATAATTACTTCATTATATATTACAATGTAATACAGAAATAAATCACACAATAAATGTAATGTGCTTGAATCCACATTCGTGGAAAAATTGTCTTCCATGAAACTGGTCCCTGGTGCCAAAAAGATTGGGGTCCACTGCACTAAGCTACACTATTTATCCATTTATACAAACAGCAGATAGTATTTATAAATGCAATGTGCCTTCCCCTTCCTTATAAAAATAAATCATTTAGCCTTGGGAAGCTGGATGGATTTCATGTCAGTGCTCTACCTCCCACCACATGCCTCCCTCCATGCACCCATTATACAGAGTGATGAGAGTCTGAGCTTGTATGCTACTCTGCAAAGCCTCCCCACATAGCTTACTTCCAAATTTTCTAAACTTCTGTAGTGCCTTAGGAATACCTTCATTGTAGTTATGCTTTCGTTATAGTTACAACTTTGCATTGTAATCATTTATATTCCAATTTTTATGCTAAAATGCAAGGTACTTGAAGATATGAGCTATGCCTTTCACCTTTTGTTCTCCCAGTTCTTATTACATGGACCAGGAATGAATAGGCATTAAATAAATAATTGTTGAAGGAATTACTGTGTCTCCTCAGGGAAGATTTCTTGTGAAGGGATGTGGGCTGCACCCGGGCAATTCTAGTCGAGAAAGTATGGCTGACACTGCAAGTAGTTTCTTGAGGTGGCCTCTTAATACTGTGTAATTGTTTCAGCATTTCCCACTCAATCAATATTGTCTTATGAATACATTACTTCATCCAATCTAGACATCCCACAATTTACTTCCTTTGATATAACTCTCCTTTAAAATACCACATTTACAATTTCGTGCAAATTATAGAGATGAGGATTTGATTCTTGGAGGTCAGTGTCTACGATGGTCAGAATTAGTTGATAAGAGTTTAGTAGAAAAGAGAATGAAATTGAATTGTCTAAAGGTTTTACGTTTATTCAAACACAGTGTTGAACTCTGTGTGTGTGTATGTGTGTATATGTGTGTGTGTGTATGAGAGAAAGAGAGAGGTATAGAGCAGCAGAAAAACAGTAACAGATTCTAGAAGGTAATTTTAGCACATATAGAGCTATGCGAATGTAGTGGAGCTCTCCAGAAATAGCCTTAAAAATTGAGAAGCCCTATAATGGTGGAAGGACACAACAAAAGTAAAGTCTCTAGTAAAGGATGATATTGGGGAAAGATGCGTAATCAAATTATAAAGTTAAGGGGAACTAAGCTTCTGGAATGATTAGCAGATATCAGAGTAGAGGTGTATTGAACAAAGTTTATCATAATTAAACAGGGACCTCACCATTCCCTATAGGTGAAGTATATCAAGAATATTATAGTTCTAAGGTTTTTTTTTTTAATTTTTAATTGTAATACACATATTTTAATAGTGTAGATATTCTCAACTGGAAATAATATATCAGTGTATTTTAAATTATATTAAGTAGTGTTCTCAGGATTTGGGAAGGCAGTAACCTGGAAAAAAATTGAGCCAGTTAGGTCATATAACTTATGACACCAAACAGCTCTACTTGTAGCTCTACTTTTGTCTGTTTTATTTATTAGGCTTCTTGGTGAGCCTTTGAAGAAAAAGATACTATTGCCAAAACAAAACAAGTAAACAGAATAATATTTAAAAAATTATCCCTCAGTGTCCAAACAGAAAATCAGGAACAAAAGGCAAACCTTTGGGTACTTCTTTCTCAGACTGAGTCTGAGAAACCCAACAGGTTTCAGGGAAGCCATCCAGAAAACATCAACAGCAGTAAGTCACTACCACTTTGCCCAGACAAGAAGAACAAAAGATAACATGATAAAAAGTGCACCGGACTCCACATGACCTCTCTTTCCATCTCTCCACCACCTTCTCTGTAAAGCACATTTTCAGACTGACCCTTTTTTAAAGATCTTTATAGCTCTGTAAAAAGTTTTCAAAAAGACTAATAAATTCAACTAGGTTTCCTCACTTGCCCCTGAAATTATCACCATGGTGAGGAGTAGGGCATCCTGATAACTAAGGCTTGAGTTATGTGCTTACTCACAGGACTGGAAGCGGGTGTATCAAAGATTAGGGATATGGAATCGGCTCTAACAAAACCACAATGTCAGAGACCATTATGGAAGAGGGGCGGGGAGGGGAGGTAGTTGTTCTCCAAAAGAAAGCACGCTTCAAGACAAAACAACACATTTATTACCATTATAAATATTCATATTCAGTGCACAAAGCTTAAATTACTTGAGAGTTATATTCTATTTGCAGTATACTAAGTGTAACTCCACCTGCTCACAAAGCATATTGGAAAACAAGTGAGTGAGATACTGAATTAGGGATGACCTTGAGACCCTCACATTTACACATATTTCAAAAGGAAAACATTATAAACCTTTGCTATTTAAATATTACTAAACTTCGTGACCCTGTATTTGACACATGCCTGTATATTGAGATCACAGATTAAATTTGATATTCTAGAGAGGTATAGTTGCAACTCCACGTCTTTTCCCAGCAATATCAGCATCATCCAATGTTTTAATTACATGGCAATGCAAGTGTCCAGAACTTACATGTGAAGGGGGCAGGTGGAAGAAGGACGAGCAGCAGACCCCCTGGCTTCTTGCTGGCTTCAGCAAGTAGCAGCAGCAATTGCCAATCAGAAGAGAAGGAAGAGCAAAAATCTGAGGATAGAGAGAATCATTCCCGACGTCAGCACTTGTTTAGGAGGAGCCACCCTGATAGCCCTGGTATGGAAGAAGGAAGAGAAACTTCCTTGGATGCCCCAGTAGGAGCAGGGTTTTCACCTAAGTGAGCAGTTACATATTGAAGTAAGAAATGCTCATAATTCAGTTGATACATAATGTAAAATATCATCATTGCTAAATTAAACTTTTACCTCTGAAAAATATGCACCATATCTCGTGTTAAGAAATTATGAATTTTTTAAACACTGCAGAGTGTATATTCATCAACAGTAATAGGATTAAAAAAATGAAAGGAAGCTTCAAAAAGTGATTAGAAATCAATGCTATATTATAGAAAAAATGAGCATAAAATTTACTAACAGCTTTTCATCACCCACATTATGTATGAATACCACAATAATAATACTCATGACAGAGAGTATCTGCTTAGTTATCACAATACTGCAATTCTGAGAAGTTTTTCATTCGAAATTTCATTTCAGAGGAATATAAAAATAATATAGAAGTGTAATTAATAGCAATGGAAAATGATGAGAGAGGAAAAAAGCATCAGTTGTATGAGCAGGAAAGTGTTAAAACGCTGTTAAGTGAGATTAGATTTTCAATACATGGAAGGTCAATGTGGCAAATGGAGAAAAGTTGTACCAAAAGGCATAGATTTCAATATTACATAAACCTGTCTTTTTGTAGGTAGAAGAAATGAAATCTATGACTAAAAAAGAGATAGGTAGAGGAAATGATTACTATGCAAACAAATTTCAATTTTATTAACAATGATTTCAAAAATAAAAGATATCTTCCAAAAATGATGTTGAATTCACCATTATTAACTACCTATAGTGTAAAATATTTTGAAATTAACAATGATTTCTCTGCATTGTGTGAACTACTGCCTGTAGGCATTTAACCTACAATTGCTTTGTAGAAGATGTCCCAACCCATAGCCATGTGCTTTGAGCCTCCATACTGTACTTTTCTGACTGTGTTCATGAACATTGAGAAGCTGGATTCTTCTTACTACTTATTTTAATTGATGATATTTGATACACATCGAGTTATTCTAGAGAAAGTATTTTATTCACACTTCGGAAAGTAGGCAGCTAACATGAATCCAAAAGACATTGGTAACTGAAAATTGGTTACGTAAATTTCCTACTGTCTTAATTCTGGATAGAGCTGGAACCCATTCTGCTAAGGGAAGTATCACAAGAATGGAAAAACAAGAACCAAATATACTCACCATCAAGTTGATGTTAACTGACTTAACTGATCAACATTTAAGTGCACATATAGTAGCAACATTCATTGGGTGTCGGGCAGGTGGGGGGGGAGGAGGAGACGGGTACATTCATACTAATGGGTGTGGTACACATCGTGTGGGGGATGGACACACTTGAAGCTCTCACTCGGGTGGGGCAAGGGCAATATACATAACCTAAACATTTGTACCTCCAAAATATGCTGAAGTAAAAAAAAATAAAAATATATATAAAATTTTCCTAATGTCTGTCTTTGAATGTAAAATGTATATAGATCATAATATACTACACATTGAATCATATTTGAGTTTGCTCTCTAAATTTACCTGATAATCAATCAACTCTAGAAATAATGCACATTTATAAGACAAAGCTCCAAATGTAAGGAACAGCTACATTCTTTCTGTTTTTCTCCTGATGTAGTCGTGGTCTTATTTTAGTTTTCTCCACGTATTTGAATCAGTGTTTGTCCATATCAGTAATCACTGACATACTATAATTATAATTTGTGACCAAATAAAATAACAGTTATTTGCCAGTTCCTCTGTCATCTAAATATTCACTTCCCAGGTCAGGTAGAATTCGCCTAAAGCCCTTTATTAAGAAAAAAAGATTGCCCAAGTTGGGAAATAATCATGGTCTTATTTCTTGTTTTTGCTTTGTATTTATTTTTGCGTCACTGCTTTTACCGAAGAGATTCTAATTTCCGTGATAAATTTTAGATTTCAAATTTAACCCCTTAGAATAAGTTTCCCTAGATCTTCATGAGCTCTGAAAATGTTTGCCTTTGTTTATACACATAGGATTTTTAAAAAAATTAAACTAAAATTACAGTCCCATAAGTTATTTCCAAGAAAATGACTGCTTTTCAAAAAAAATAAAAACCACCTTATTTTGGTCTGTAATTTTCTTGCTGCTGCAAAAATACAAAGTACAAAATACATAAAAGTACAAAAAATATAAAAAAATGCAGAAAGTATGTTTGGTATATAGAAATATATTTACTGTGGGGAAAATTTTGATTGAACACAGAAAAATTCTGTAATATTTACTAGACAAGTCAAATGCAAGAAGCTTAAGCTGTTATTAAATCCAATTTATGTTCCTTTGATATAGGAATTATTATTAATACAAGTTCAATACAGATAAATAATTTTTCTAATGGATACAATTTTTCAAGTATCTAATGGAATTAGTTCTTGAATAAAAAAGAATAAAGTATTGAAGAGAGTGATATACTAGAAATGAATTTTTATCATTATTAGCATGTGCAGTTTATTATCTTAAAATAGAAAGAATGTTATTATGCATTGACCCCTGGAGTTAAGCAATTTAGATACTAGATATCTTCCCATTTAATCCTACTAATTTTTAATTACTAGGAATGTGATTACTAATTATCTATAAAGAGCAGAAAATGACATATTACCTAACTAAAGTCAGAAAATGGAATAGGTAATTCCTATTAATCACTCTTTAAGTAGAAGTCCTTCTAAGAATTGTGTAGTATATTAATATAAATAATTTACAATGAATACATTATCATATAGAGAAATATATGCTATGCTAGGTGGGCATTTTTGAAATATATATACTTACATATATTTATTATATATTTTATCTTTATATATACATATATATATATATACACACACGCACACATATCAGGCATTGCTTTAGATGCTGAAATATGACTGTACACAAAATTTAAAAAGTCCTTGCCCTCATGGACATGAATGGGTGAGGCAGAAAATATATGTGTAAAATATATAGACAAGTAGTCAGAGATTATTTAAGGAAATTCATTTTGGCCAGGTGTGGTAGCTTTTGCCTCTAATCCCAGCATTTTGGGAGGCCGAAGCAGGAGGATCACTTGAGGCCAGGGGTTTGAGACCAGCCTGGGCAACATAGTGAGACCCTGTCTCTACAAAACTAAAGTAAAACAAAATAAATTAGGTGGGCATGGTGACTCATATCTGTAATCCCAGGTATTTGGGAGGCTGAGGCAGGAGGATGGCTTTAGCCCAGGAGTTTGAGGTTGTGGTGAGCTATGATGATACCACTGCATTCTAGCCTGGATGACAAAGCAAGACTCTGTCTCAAAAACAAACAAACAAAACAAAAAAAGAAGGAAAAATAACTTTGGTAATTAAATGGAAAGTATCGAAGTTCAAGATTGGCTGTTTGTGTGACCTTTCAGAAAAGAACTGAATGACACGAGGACATAAACCATAGTTGGCACTAGGAAGAACAAAACAATGGTGATACCTGATCCATGACACTAAGGTCCTCACCATTTCAGAGAAAAGGCAGATATATGTCCAGTTGTCCAAGACAGGTATGGTAAGTGCCTGGGAGGGGTAAACAAAGGCCTCAGAATGGATAGACAGGGTGAAATGATTTCCATCTTGAGGAATGGAGAATTTTTATGGAGAATATGGTATTAGTGTGGTATACCGAGTATACTGCTGGAGAATATGTGGATATAATCATTAAGGGAATTTTAGATGAAAGATGTCAGATGAATAGAAATATGAATAAGAGAAAATAAAACATAGACTATCATCAATAGCAGCAAGTCTATACTGTTGAATATAGATGTTATTTTTTAGAAATGGCCAATATTGATCCAGAGCCAATTATAGCTTGTTGGAAATTCTTTGGTCAAAATCATTTGTGACAAAAACAAAAATGAAGTTTTTCATATACTTTGCTAATTAATAAAAATATTTTCTCTAACCATGCACTTTTCCTTGCTGTTGTTTCCACTACTCAGAGTAGCCATGGTGAGTAAAAATGTCAAGTGAGTATAAAAAATCAAAAAAATATTAAGGGGATATTTTTGTGGTAGAACAGTTACAAAAATAACATACCTATCAGTAAGAAAGATGTACTTCTTATTGCTTTGATGGCAAATGACATTAGGGTTAAGTGAATAGTACTCAAAATGATATTTATTACTTGTAACTTAAAATGACTATGTATCCTTATGCTTTCTAAAGATTCTGGTCTAAGTAAGTGACAAGTATCATAGAACTGCTTAGAAAAAACAAACCGTTGCCAGAGTTTGGTTTTGATAAAGATGTCTGGATTCTCTAAGCTGAATCCTCTTCTACAACACAGCCCAGTGCATGTGCAGATGTCCATCTGGGCCCATCTGCATGGCCCTGTGGGATTGGGGGGTCAGGGGAACTGCCACATGCAGGCTGATGATCATACTGCTTTCTGTACCAAGAGTAATAAAATCCTGGGTCCCTGACTCAGGAATCTTTTACCTTCTGCCAGTATCTATAAAGTTGCAGCAGGCAAATTTATTACCTTGCAACTAAGGTAAAATATCAGACCCTTCACATTTCTTGACATAGAATTAAGAGAATATATGAAATGGTTCATAAGAGTTACCTGATACACCACTCCAGACCTACTGATCAGAACTCTGAGGATAACAGCCAGAAATCTGAAAATTACCAAGCTCTCCAAGTAATTTGTGTGCACCTATTCTTTTATAATTATAATTTTAGCACATTATTTAAACTAATTGAAAGTCTTTTTCTTTGCAAATTATAGAAAATCTGGGGATACAGACTGCCCAGAAGTTGGCATATTACAGACAGTAACATTGTAAACTGAGGTCTTCACTGACAAAATTAACAGACAAATTTAATTTAAAAATTGTTAAATTTTTCTCCTAACTAAAATAGAACTGTCCATAAGTTTCTTTTCTTCTGAAGCAGCAAATGCTTTCTTCTGGTTTATATGGAAAGAACTCCTAAATTGATGTCGGAAATGCTCAGTCGTCAGCTTTTACATATGACAAGCTGATTGTTCTCATTTACTTTGAACCAATGGCCAGGAAAAATGAATCCGATAGAATCAAAACTTTTTTGATTTAATTTAATCTTCTTCTTATTTATTTCTTGCTCTCTCTTTTACCTTCTTTCACATCCCCCTGTTTCTTTAGTCTGGAGTTAAATCATCCTTCTATTTTTCTATTTTCTCCTAGAGATTTTCTGCTCCATTACAATTCAGTATTTTTGCATGTCATAGTACTTATGCGTGTCTATCTTTACATATTGTATATATTTTGCTCTTGTCTACAGAAACTGGGCCACACCAATGTATATAAGAAAACATATAATCTTTTTATAACAGGGCCTATAATTTGAGCAGGAGTTGGAATTCCTCTTACCTACCAGAAACTTACCTAGAAAAGGCACAGCTGATGTGTGGAATCACATGCAATGTTACTGTTCTCAAGGAAGATCAGAAAATGAATACTGCCTATTACTGTAAATAGGAAACTGGTCTATTCATTGCCATGGATATTTAAATTGCTTATTCTAGCAAGTTGGGCTGTCATCCTCAAAGCAGGTCTTCTATAGTTCTTTTTGGCTCCAGTGGCTTTTACAGTTAATAGATTGTTAACAAAGAATACACTTACAGTCTACAGTGGATAAAAAGGGATCATTTGAACATGATATTTTGGAGAACACAATGTATTTAATATAGTGTGGTAAATCAGTCCTAATGTCATTTCTCCATGATTCTTGCCAATTAAGTTGATAGTAAGGGTCAGGGGGTCAATTTTGATATCTAAGGAATTTTCAAAACCTTAGTTGTGTATTATCCAGTATGAGTAACCTTCACAAAAAAAAAAACACTATACATAAAGTAGGAAAAAAATCCTGGAACTGATATAAAATTATTTCAGGTAAAATTGTTTCTGTATAAACTCAATTATGTATTTTTTCACTGCCTACCACATTCTGAAGTTAAGGACTAAGTTTTTTTTTCAAATTAATGCTTCACGCTGTTTATGAATAAGAGTAAAAGGAAACAGATTTTTGCTATTCGATATTTCTAAACATTATTGGATCTTCTTTAATCATTCATGAAACATTCAGTATTTATCATCTTGGCAGAGAAAACAACATCATGCTTTGAGTTTAAAATTAACTTGTTGGAAATAAACCATCTTTAGCCATCATTACATCCTACTCAGGTGAGTGAAAAGATAAAGAGCACAGAGTTATTGACATGTGACCTGATCACATTTATAGCTTTCTTACCTGGTATAGTTGAAGAGCAGAATGGACAGACAAGGAGACATTTTAAATTCAGCCTAGACTTCTTATCATAGATTAATTACATATTCTCAATCTGGAAAGTGAGCATAAAATAGAACAGTATTTACAGCAAAGATTATAGTAAGTTGGCTTTTATCTTGTTGCTTTGTTAAGAGTATTTTATTTTTATATAAAAAAACATAAAAATATAAATTTATATCCCCCATCACATGTAGAAAATAACGTTTTCTATGTCCTTTATATGATACTTAATATCATGTCTTTTTTAAAAAATCAATGATTACAATATGCTCCAATTTCAATCCAATAGCTTTCTTTCATAATTTAATTACCTACAAATCTCGTTATACTTTCATAAGATCCTTTAATTGTAATAGAATGCATTTGAACTAGCACATATATATTACAACATTGTTAAATATTGGGTTTTAATCTATTGGCATTTGGACACAGAGTAGAGTCGACTGATTTTCTCATTTAATATAACTCAATAGTGTTAAAAAATCAATTTAGGTAAGGTGAGATAATTATGTTTAACAGATATCCATTAAAAATGCATACCATCTATTAAATATATTTATTCTTTCTAATTCAATTGTATGACGTTTGCTTAAATATTGTAACATATGATTGAGGAGTTCAGAATCCATGTTCTGATGTCAGAGGTTGTTTCAAATAGACATTCTACAATTTAATAATGGGGAAATCTCAGACACGTCACTTAAAATTTATGAATTTCAGTTGCTTTATTTGCAAAAAGGAGTGTAAGGAGAAAGTGATTACTTCCAAGGGTCGTTTTAAGTAAGCTGAAAGTGAGTAGGGGAAGTGTGTGTGTGTGTGTGTGTCTGTGTGTGTGTCTGTGTGTGTGTCTGTGTGTGTGTCTGTGTGTGTGTGTGGTGGGGAGGAGAGTTTTATCACAGTGCCTGACATTGTGATTTTTAGCTACCATCAATTGGTATTTTTAACCTCTTTTTAAGGGGTGCAAGTTTTACATTCAAAGATATCTTTCAATTTTGTGCTTTTAAATTTTAACCTACAAAATTTGGTATGCTGCATTTTTCTTTAATAATAAATTGGATAAAACGTTCTTAATATTTCATTGACGTCGAAAAAACAAAATAAATTTTATAAGATTAGCATTTTGTAAATTAAGAGGATTACTTTTTAAAATATGACATTTTCTTCAAGATTATAATATATTTGAGCTTTAAAGTGAAATATTTCTAGAACGTCTTTCGAAGCACTCTGCACTTCTCCCAGCCAGAATTAGCGTTCCTTCCCTTCCGAGGCCGTCCTGCGTTCTGCACAGCTTTCCCACACCATCACCATTTTGTAAGCACTATTTTCCTATGTTCATCGTGTCATATTGTGACTAATCTGAGGAATGATGTCTTATTCACTGATATTAGACCATATTTAACTTTCTACCTTGAACATTACATATACTGAATATGTGTTTGTGGAATAAACTCTATGATTTATGCTCATGACATTAAAAAATTGAAAACGAACAGCAGTGCCATTTTACTGCTTTATTCCTGTCATCATCATCAATGCCATTAGTCAAAGACTGTAAGGCATATGACAAGTTTGTATTTGTTATCTTTCTGGTGATAGAGTTGAACCTTTTAATTAGAGTTAGCCAGTAAGAAGACATGATGTATGTCTAGGCTGAGTATTTAGTTGTCAGTACAAGATCTTCCTGAGTTCTTGCGTCAGGGCAAACAACAATGTGGTGTATGGTCCTGCTCTGTCAGCCTTGGGCATTGAGGCCCTGAAATAAATAGAGCTCACCTGGTGACACCGTATGTGATCAACTAATATGAAACAGAAAGAAATATTTTTTTATAAAGCTACTGTGATTTTTACATTTTTTTTCCTGGCTTGAATTTAATCTATTCATTTCTGATTGATACAATGTTGTATCATGTAAAAATTTAAAAAAAAAAGCATTATAAAGATGGCTTAACCTAACATTGTTCAAAAGAAGAAAAAAATAAGGTGGGGGACAAACATGGATTTAGGAAAGAGACTGCAAATACAGACCCCAAGGACTTAAATTTCTGCTCCACAAAAGACACGTTTACTTCACTCTGAGAAACAACTAGTCTTAGTCTTTCTAACAATGTAATTTTGAATAGTAGTCCAGATAAAATATAAATATACATTAACAAATATAGTTATGTACTTTCTAAGATATAAATTGTGTGGTAGATATGATTTTGATCCCAATTAAAAATTAACACATAGATGTGTATGTATAAGAAGACAATCTATGAAAAATATTAATACAAATGGATATATTAGAGTGATGATATTAAGAATGACATCAAAATTGTTGTAAAGATGTTCAGTAACTTCCTTTCTCAAAGAGTTTTATAAAACTAATATTTTAGGATCTTCCTATCTGTTCCCTTAATGTTTGCAAATTATCTTTCAAATCTTGGAAACTTCACAATAATATAATATATTCCACCTGTAGAAAGAACAAATATAAAAATAAACAAGGCCCTATTCTTTAAACATCACTGAGAGTTTTAGCTACCTTAAAAAATGCACACAATTATTAAGACACATAAAAACTCATATTTGTTCTGAGGAAACGACAGGATGTTGTAGTATATCTCACATTCAACAAGGGAGAAAATGATTAGCAAAACACCTGCCAAACTGCATTTCATCCGTTTTATTTTTATTAGGTTGAAAGTATTTTATATCATAATTTATGTTTCTTTTCCGGCATTTTCAATTCCATTCTTCAATTTAAGCTTAATATAATAATGTCTGAAGCTATGTAAAAGAGATATGTCAGAAAAGTCATGTACAGAAATATTTTTGTATAATGTGTGAGAACCCCTTATAAATAAGAATAAATTAGATAGATTTAGGCTACCAAATATTTTTTGCTTATAAACCTACTAATAAGTGTATAATGAAACATTCCCAGTTATTTATTGACATTCAGAAATGCACCTCAAATCAGTGGCTTAATAATAATCATTTATTTTTTATCACAATTCTGTTTAGCTGACTGGACTTAAGTGATCAATTGTCACTCTGGGAGGGTCATACAACTGCAGTCTGAAGGTGGCTGGGGTTGGGGTCATTTTGAATCTTTTCTGCTTATATTTCTGGTACCTGGCCTGGGAAGATCAAATAGCTGGGGGCACGTAGCACTGGGGCTCCTCTAACACCTCTCTCTCTATCTCTACGTGGTGTCATCCTGTGGTCTCTCTGTGCAGCCTCTGGGTACCTGGACATCCAAAGTGGAGGCCAAAGGCTCCCAGAGCAAGAGTTTACAGAGAGACCAGCAAAATCTGCGTCTGTGGCCTTTTCTAATCCACTCCCAGAACTCACACAGCATCACTTCTGCTATATTCTTTTTGCTGAGGCTGTCAAAAAAGCTCAGTCAGTTTCAAGGGGAGGGGACATAGTTTCTACCTTTTGATGAAAGCAGTGCCAAAGAATTTGCAGACATGTTTTTCAACTACCACTGAGATATAAATCAGCATTACAGAATTAGACAAACAGTACAATGAAAATGTGAATTTCTGAAGATCTGCAATTCAAAGCCTTTTAGGAATTCGGTTTTATCTGAAATGAGTCACTGAACAGCACTGCTTAGTCCACTGAGACAGGACTTCTGGAGTGAGTTCCTCATGGTTGAACTCCTCAGCATGGAGTAATTTTCCTGAGCAAGCAACTTTCGATCACCTGAGGCTTCCTCTGCTTCCTCAGCAGCTGAGGCATCAATTGTCTTGAATTTCACTTCCATTCAAAGAAATAATGTGTTATTGATGGTGAGACATGCATGCTCGGCATTTAGGAATCCCACAAGGCAGCTGTCTTGTTTCTTCCAACCATTAAACTTATTATGGAGGAAGATAAATGTAATATTTGTTTGAGACCAAATATCGCAGGACTTGGCAAGCTGTATAATTAGAGTTTGAAAAAATGTGGTTAAAAGAAGAGTATTATCCTTTGTCGAATGGCAAAGTGATATACAAAGTGGAGTTTTTACAATTCAAGCAACATCTGAGCGAAGCAAGTATTCCTTTTTTTTAAGTTGGCTGCCATTTAAGTGGGACAATTAGTTAAAGACTGAGAATAAGCAAAATCTTGCAATGTTACTGCTGCTAGTGCCCTGTACTAATTTAAATCTTTTAAAAGCCACAGATTCTAAGTCTCTGGAGAAAAAGCTAAGAGGAAATTTGTCAGGGCTGGTATACCTAAAGTTGCAGGAAAGAAAAAAAAAGGCTCTCTTCTTCTCCTCAAATATGTCTTTTAAGGCTAATAACATTCTAATTATAGAGACAGTATGGTTGCCACCAACAGCTGAAAGCATTTTGTGGATTTAAAAAGCAAATTGAATTGAAGAAACACAGCTAATGTAACTGTAGCATCTGTGGTCTCATAAGTTTTTTCAGCTAAAACCAATGTATCCCTCAAGGTGACCCGTAGTAGTAGGGGGCTATGTTATCTCAGGTATAATTAATAAATTATCATTTCACTAATGATTATAAAAATGACTTATTTTTTATATCCTATAAAATATTAAAGACTAAAATTACTTTAAAGAATTTTAAAAATAACACCTTACACTTAGGAAGTGCTCTCAAAAAACTTAAAATTTGATAGTATGGCTTCCTTTCCTACATTAGTTACATTTGGCAAGTTGAAATAATTACTTGACTGGCATATTTATAATTACCTCTTGTGCTATAGAGTTATTTTTAAAATGTAATTTTCATGACTGGAAACCTTACCGTGCTTAAGAGTTCTAAATACTAAGCCTTGTTTTGGCTATCTTGGACTATTCTTTGACATTCTAACCTTTGTTCCCTTCGTAATTTGTATGAGAAAAGCTGTTACAAACTTCATGGTGGGCTTAAATTTTAAGCCTTTTGCAATACAAATAGTTGTGATATGCTTATTTTATTAATAAAATATATAAAACATATATTGTAAATCTTTTCCTCCTCTAAAAATGACATTGCATCCTGAAGATCTAAATTATATGGACTGAAAAGAAAGAATTTGGTAACCAATGAGCAATTTTTCAAACAATAATTTACAGTATTGTTTTTACTTTGTAAAATGGCTTTCTTGGGCTGTGAGAAAGAATGAGACTGAGAGCAGAAATGAGGACATACTATCTTTTTTAGGGAAGGTGGAGGACAGCATGGAAGAAAAGAAGATTCTGGTAAGACTTGTGGCTCTTTTTTCTGACTCCCTTCTGTTCTGAGTTTAGCATTTAAAGGATAAATATTTGATTATTTATAGATTTTAGCTGACAACTTTCAAAATTCTCTGCAAAAGACAGTATACTTTGATCATCATGATTGTTTTCTAAATGATTAGAGAATATATTCAAGTTTTGGGGGGAAATCTAATTAAAAACACAATCTCTTCATGATCCAGGAAACTTCTCCCATAAAAGTTAGATAGTTTTTTATTAAGTAATCATTAAAGCTAGAATGTGATGCACATAACAGACAATCTGCTAAGAGATTGCAAGCACAGAAAGAAATCTTACCGTTCCATAGCCAAGTAGATAAAACCCATTATATACGTGTTCTCTAGATGAACAATAACTAATCCTCAAGGAAGAGGACTTGACAACACCATTTTTCACACAGTTCATCCTAAATTCACTTGGCAGGTGGAGTGACCATCTGTTCTAGCTTATTGGCTTCGACCAAAGGAAAAACAAATTTCTCATATCTTTATAACAAAAGGTAGTTTTGCAAGTTGGAGCAAGAGGACCCCCAAAGTTACATTTCTACCACCACATAAAGACCAGGATTTACGGGCACTAAGTTCCTTGATGACTACTTTCAAAGAGACAGCTTCAGGCACTTAAGGGAGACATTCTTGGGTCATAAAGCTGTTGAGAAACTTTTATCTTTTTAAAAAAGATTTTCATACATTTTAAAAAGACAAAGAAGTCTCCTTATAAGTTCCTCTTAAGTCAAAGCTCTAAGAAAAAGGAGAGTAGTCCCTTCCCTTATTTTCAACAGGGAGAATTAAACTTCTGGTTTTAATTTGTATTTGCCCTTGCAAGGGAAAGTACATTCTTAGTCCTGAGAGATAAATGGCCAATTATATAATACAAACTCATCCCTTATGAAGGAAGAAACTGATAATCAGAGTAGAAAAATAATTTTCTGATTCTCACTCCAGCATGATTTCCATTTACTATAAATTGCTTCTTGAAACAGCTTCCTCAACCGCAAGAAGACATGGCACACCTAGAGTGAACCATTCTGTCCTGTTTCACCACATTTCCTCCTACTTCATGCCTCTGCTTCACACGTGAGATATCTAGTCTTCAATGCTCACATCTAGTGCTTCTGGTCACTGTAACCCAGGGATAGACAGACTTAGGCCAACTCTGTTCTTCCATGGTTTGTGGCAGTAAAATTCTACAGACTGGTAACTTCACAGGTGAGCTTTATCATGTGGGAAAGTGATATAAATAGTCATACAAGGTTTCCTAATGTACATCGACTTCCTCGTGTTTACTCTCCCAAAATAATTTAGCACAAGTTACTCAACTTTGTCCTGCACAAAGTACAAAACAATTTTTGTTTTCTATTATAACACTGCCATACTGAGAAAAGAAAAATAGTTCAGAGTAATCTGAGCTATGTGATATGCAAATATATCAGGCCTGAAAAAGACATGAATAGAGTCCTCAGTGCTGCCCCCACCCCTTGCCCTGAGCATTGTGTAAAGGCATTTTGTCACTGACTTGCTGCCTTACTCACGATCTTCATGTTCCTGAAATTTGTAATACAAAGAACAATGTATAGTCAATCAATAGTTGATCTTGTTTTAATGTAAATGCTTGGTAACAACTTAGGAATTGCCTGTTCTTTTGTTCTTTAAAAAACCACTTGTAACTGCTGCTAACTGGACTTTATATTAAGGGCAACTTGAATCTGTGCTCCCAGGTGGCCATTCTCAAGCTTTAGGCTCAAATAAACTCTATACTTAATCATATTTTCTAAATCTCATTATTTCAGATTGGCAATACCAACAACTTTGAGTTGTTATTCCAAGAGAGAAATTCTAGCCATGTTAGCATTTTAGAAATAAATGTAGGTTACATGAACAACAACAAAAATCCTTACATGTCATTATCAATTGGTAAATAAGAGGTAGAAATCATATATTTAGAGGATTACATCTGAATTTTGAAAGCCTTACTTAACTGGCTAAATATATAAAAAGTGAGATTTTTTTTTGTTTTTTTTTTTTTACTTTAAGGAGTTCCAGAGAATTTTACAACTCTCTACCATGCAGACAAAACCACCAACCTGAAATAAATTTACCTTAATTTCTCAAGTGTATGTCAAGTCATTTAAGCCATCTGCCAAGAGAGTGATCACTGAGACAAACGCAGTATAAATTCACTGACTTTATTTACATTGAAAAAAACTATTCTATTGCCAAATAGCTATAAAAATGAGAGCCAAAGCATACTGGGGTAATAAACCTAAAAGGTAAATAAAAACAATACTGATCCTCATAAGCATAGAATTGAAACCACCTATGTTAAAATAATGTAAGGCCATAAAGCAGAAATAGTGATAAAAGTCTGATTTCTATGAAAGTATAGATATAGCCAAAAGTTGACCAGCCATTGTTCCCTAACTTCCCAACTGCTGTAATTGTTCACTGCAGGTTCCATCTCCTTGACAGGTGCAAGATTTGTGACTTCTCCAACCATTTCTGTAGATAACATTGCTATTGTAAAACCTGAGACTGGTCTTTGAGAATCTTCCAGATTCTGCATTCACGGAGTCCAAATGACATCAACTGGACCAGTGGACATGCGTGGGAACAGATTCAACAAGTCCTGCACCCCCTGCCCAAGAAATATCTCAGCCACCAAAACACTTTCAGCTTTCCAACCCTATGAGTTCATCCCCAGCCAATTAGCAGACCTAATTCTTTAGCCCTTTATTTGCCAAACCACCTTTAAAAATCTTGGCCCCTGAATTCTCAAGCAGATGGATTTGAGAAATTGTTTCCATCACTTCAGCTGGTGCTTTGCAAAATTAAACTCTTTGTCTGCTGCCTGTATCCTACTGTCTCAGCATATTGGCCTTCTATGTGCAGTAGGCAAGGCACCCAGTTGGGTGGCAACAAATCTGGGTGCTTTTCTGGGATCATCCTTGTTGGGTTGTAGTATGAAATGTCAGTTCTTGGCGCACTCATGGCCAAAGAATGACCAGACACACCAAAGTAAGGGAAGCAAGAAAATGAGGTGTTTTTGAGGAGAGAAAGATAGGATAATAGAGCAAGAGCAAGGTATAGGTTTACATGCAATACAGATGATGACCGGACCCATTGTCATAGCAAAAGAGAGCTTGGTTATGGTCTGGATCTTGTTTTATAGTGTCTATTGTGAACCTGTGCACGACTGTTTATAAATAATTGAACAAGTTTATTCTAGTTGACTAGATCTGAAAGGCACACCCATAGGAAGCCCAGACTTAGAGGTTTTTGCTGATTGAAGCAGTTTTAAGGATTGGGGCAATGGAGAGCCACATACATGGTGGTAACTCATTGACAAACATTAGAGGCCAGAGTGCTCCCTCCTGGAACCTCAGCACGGAAGGCAGAACTCATAGCCCTTATTAGGGAACTCCAACCAGGTAAAGAAGCACAGGTGACCACTTACATGGACTCCAAGTATGCCTTTTCTGTTGTTCATGCTCATGGAGCCATCTGGAGAGAGAGGAGACTTCTAACCTCTGGTAATAAGGAAGTAAAACATGCTCAAGAAATCCTAGCCTTGCTAGATGCCATTTTAGCTTCTAAGGAAGTAGCTTTAGTACATTGCCTTGGACATCAGTGGACAGACAGTCTGGGGGCAAGGGGCAATCATCACGCAGACTGGGCCAAGAAGGAAGCAGCAAGGAAAAAGGCCCCCAAGACATTACTGATGCTTTTGCTGTCTGAAGTAGACCTTGGCTGTGAACCTCCCACATACTGAGAGGAGAACCTAAATAGAGCACTCGATTAGGGGTTTGACCCTGACCACAGGACTCAGAATGGGTGGATATACAATGAGACAGGAATTGTTCTGGTACCCAAATATCTTATGAATGACATTGTCAAGCATATTTATGACTCTACCCACTATGGCAGGGATGCTACTCTACAATCAATGCAGAAATATATTATTAGTTCATATTTGAAAAGGACAGGTTAGAAAGTTACAGAAAAATGTCTCCTCTGTATTCGGAACAACCCTAAAACTAGCCCTCTCCCCCCTTAGCACAAGAAGTTCAGCCCAAGAGTAAATGTCCAACAGAGGACTGGCAAATTGATTCCATTCTAATGTCAAGGGTAGCAGGAAATTTCAAATATCTACTCAGTTTTGTGGCTACCTTCTCAGGCTGGGTTAAGGCCTTTCCTTACCAGATGTAAAGAACTTCTGAATCTGTTAAGGCCTTAATAAAAGAAATCATTCCCTGGTTTGGATTACCAGTTTCCATTCAGAGTGACAGTGGTGCTGCCTTCGTGGCTAAGATCACACAGGACGTTTCCTCAGCCTTGGGTATAACTTGGAATCTCCACACAGCCCAGAGACCACAGTCCACCAGAAAAACTGAAAAGATAAATCACACTATAAACAGAACCTTATCCAAAATCTGTCAAGAAGCTAATCTGACCAGGGATAAGGCAATTGCCTGTTGCTCTACTTAGAGTTAGAGTGGCCCCAGGATTGGGCTCAAGTTGAGCCCTTTCGAAATTCTATAAGGAAGACCCTTCTTGTGTTCTCTAAACTACAAGACTCCAAAAGGTTACTTATTAAAGAGTTTGATATCATTAGATATATACAATCCATAGATCTGACTCTAACTGCTATTCATGGGTTTACTTCTAGCAGGTTTCAGTTTCCAGGGGACATTCTACTACATCCCATCCAGCCTGGAGACTGGGTACCGCTTAAGACATGAAGAAATAAACACCCTGATGACCAACTAAGGCCCCAGTGGAAGGGGCCCATGGAGTCTTGCTGGTGACCAACTCCTCTGTCAAACTCCTGGGAGTCAAGCCCTGGGTTTATCACAGGTGACTGAAGCCAGCCCTGCCTGACTCCTGGCCCAGCAGGAAAAACTAAGAAGATATTTTGGGCCTTCGGGAGTAAACAAGTGATCCTCTGTCAGACCTTAAGTATTTCTTCAAGAGAAATACTAGGTAAGTAATTTATTTTACCTTTTAAAAGAATTTAAATAATATGCCCCCTGATTACAGTCATTTATTTTAAACATCATAGGATGCTTGGATGCTTGGATCAGTGGACATGCATGGGAATTGATACAGCAATTCCTGTAACACCCTATCCAGGAAATATCTCAGCCAAGAAGACACTTCTGCTTCCCAGCCCTATGAGTTCATCCCCAGTCAATCAGCAGATCCAATTTCCTAGCATTTCACTAAACCACTTTTAAAAATCTTAGCCCCCAAATTCTCAAGGAGATGGATTTGAGAAATTTTTCCCATCTCCTTCTCTGTCGCCTGTGGAATTAAACCCTTTCTCTGCTGCAACTCTTCTTGTCTCAGCATATTGGCCTTTACAAGGGACCCAATTGGGCAGTGACAAAAATGTTCTTTTACTTTTTAAACTAATTGGATTTAATTTAGCCATGTAGACATCGAGCAAATAGCTATAAAAATAAGATAAAAAGTAAGAGAGGTTGGAGGTATGTGATTGTTGAAGATGGCCATGAACCAAGGAAAACACGCAATCTCTAGTAACTAGAAAGTAAGAAAATGAATTTCCCACTAGCACATACTTGAGAATGCAGTCCTGCTGAATCTTGATTTTAGCCCCATGTAAGATACATTTTAGACTTTAGGACTCCAAAATTTTGAGATGATAAATTTGTTGTTTTAAGTCACTAGATTGATGGTGATTTGTTACAGGAGAAATAGAAAACTGATATAGTAATGTATCCTACATTAGGTACATTAAAATTTTAGAATGTGGACATATTTGGTATATGTGTGTGGGGTTAATATTTTGACTACCACAATTACCAAGTTAGTTGCTACCATCGGCAACTGGTTTTCAATTCCACTGGAAAACTCTAGAAATCAGCATAGAACATGCATTTTAGCATTTCCCACCCAAGGAGGAGTGAAGGTACTAGGGCATTTATCTACCAACATCCACAAATATTTGATTAAGCATTGCTCCTGGATCAAGGTAGTACGGTAAATACTCCCTTATAGTCTAACCTGTGGTTAATAGATTAGGTTTTCAAGATCAAAAAAAGCCCTCAGGCAAATAAATGCAGGGGCTGACATGTGAGTGATGACCCTTCATGTAGGAAAGTGATGACGGCTCCTGTAGCATTCAGAACCATTCATGCTCCACATTAACTTTACTCCATCCTGTCATTGATTATTCCAGGTAGTGGCTAACCACAATTTTTTTAAATGGACTCTAATTGGAAGGTTCGTGTTTCATGTAACAAGCTTCATTCCCAGTGCTGCACAAATCATCTTTTCTCCTCTATTAGGCATTCTAGATACATGTCATGCTTGACTAGCATTTCTGTTACTTTAGGTTGCTTGGCTAGTAGAGTAACCCAAACCTACATCCCTGAGGAGTTTGAGCTGCTGGTTACTCTACTCTGGTTGGACCATGGCTGCTGCAATTTCCCACACACAGTTATTATTAGGCATGGATGTATCCAAAGCACCTTCATGAATCTCCTGAGTTACGGATATACTCATTCCTGATTCCATTATATGTCGTAAATTTTATCTCCTCCTGAAAATCAAGGTGTTTTATCTCAAGCAGTATAGTAACCCTTTTGTCTGCTAATCTTCTGACATAAACTTTCCAAAATGATCAGGAAAAAGCCATATCAGGATTAGTGAAGTCCTTTTGTGCCCCATGATAGGGGCCATCCTTCCTCTATTCCAGCAACCAGATCTGTAGTTCAGCAGATCTGAATTACAAAGGGATGGGAAGCACAACCTTTTCAAGAGGGTGACCGGTTATGATTTTCAAGATAGTCTGTTCTCTGCTGCAAAGGAAAAAGTTTTTTAAAAAATGGCCAGGTTGGTCTTCTGGTTTTTACATCATGCCCTAAATTGTCATTTGCTTCTGTGTATGATTCCATGCCATTCAACAATCAGTAAATTATTCAGCCCTTATAACCACCATTGCCGTCATATTTCTCAAATGCTAGAGATATTACATAAGCCAGTGCTCTTCCCTTCACTAGTACCCACAGGTATGAGTCATTTTTACTGCAGTATACCAGCTGTCATGACTTACCACACAGTGATCTTCTTATCCTTCCAGCTTAGGAGTGTTGTAATCCAATTTCAGAATCTGCTTGAGAATCTGCTTCCTATGTCTAGTTCCAATAGTAATTTTCTTGGTTTGAGGTCCTCCAGAAGCCGACCCTGTGACAAATATCCAAATACAAGTAGTTTATTTGAGAAGTCATCCTTGGGAACACCCAGTACAGGAGTCAGGAAGTGAGACAGAGAAAAGAAAGGAAGGCAGCCAGTAAAGAATGCATTAACACAGAATCCGGGTGACATAGGCAAGCAGGCGAAATAGGAGGTCACCTGCTCATATTCCCTCACAATAAGAATTTTGTATGTATTCATAAACAACAATCTTGAGATTCAATTAGGCGGTTGTGAAACCCTGGTGGAATGGGAGACATGGCAGAGTTGTTTGAGAATGCAGACTCACACCCTGGTGGCAGATCCACCAATCATAGTCCTGGCTTCAGAGCCCAGTGAGGGCCCTGTTCCCCAAAGGAATTGGTTACATCCCCATTTGATTTGATCCTGCTACCAAAATCATCTACGAAGGGATTCTGGAGGAATCGCACACACACTAGTGCCTCAGCAGATAGGCCCACAAACATCAGTCTTGGCAGAGGGTCCAAAAGTTATCCTGTAACTCTGCTCCAGCTCCCTTCAGCTGTCCCAGCTTAGCACTGCTTGCACAAGGACCAAGAGGGAGACTTGCCCTCTGTGACAGGTTTTCAGACTTCTTTCCCACAGCAGATCCTGAAGAGGCCCGAAATCTCAGCTCCGACCCCTCTCAGCTGTGGTCTGGGAGCAATTCTGCCTATGTAGGGAGTGCGGGGAGTCTTGTGCACCAGCCTCGCTGGGTTGGGCTTGCCAACATCCACCCTACAGCAAATTCTGAATTATCCCTGAGTCTGGATTTCAGTCCCTCTCAGCTGTGGTCTGGGTGCAGTTCTAAAAATAGAATTACTAGATGATCCAGCAATTCCACTTCTTAGTATATATCCAAAGAAACTGAAATCAGTAGACCAGAGAGGTATCTGCACTCCTATGTTCACTGTAGAGTTATTCTAAAGAACTAACATATGGAAGCAACTTATGTCTTCATCATTGAATGAATGAAGAAAATATGGTATATGTACACAATGGAATACTATTAACCCTTAAAAAAGAAGGAAATTCTGTCATTTGGGAAAACACGGATGAACCTGGAGGACATTATGTTAAGTGAAATAAGCCAGGCACAGGAAGACAAATATCATGTGATTGAACTTATCTATGGAATATGAAAATGTCAAACTCCTAGAAGTAGAGAGTAGACAGGTAGTTACCAGAGGGTAGGTGATGAGTGGATAAGGAAATGGGAGGTGTTGATCAAATGGTACAAAGTTTCAGCTAGAAGGAATAAGCTTTAGTGGTCTATAGCACAGAATGCTAACTACAATTAATAATGCACTGCATATTTCAAAAATACTAAAAGATTTAAAATGTTTTCACTATACAGACATAAAAAAATAAGTACACGAGGTGATAAATTTGTTAAATAGCTTGATCTAATCATTCCACAATGTAAACATATTTCAAAACAGCACATTGTGCCCCATAAATAAATACATAATTATTATTTTCAACTTAAAATATTTTTAAAAAAGAATGCAGTAGTAAATTACCTCTGTGGTCATGGAGCTTAATCCAACTGGGAAACTCTGGGAATTTATGTGGAACACTGTCAGATGATCCCACTGAGGGGTAATTGCTTGATGTTTGCTTCAGGTGTCGCTAATTCTCTAACATGTCAGGCTAACTAAACTTGGGCAGAGAGGGCCCTGGAGTCCAGAGAAAACACTTACACAAACGAAAGTTTGCACTGGAAGTTAGAAATTAAGCCAATGTGTAACAAAATGGTTAGATATGAGAGGAGGGTACTGCCCAGATCGACTACAGCTGATAATACTGCTTCATAAAACTTACCAGGTAAACATTTCCCTTGAGGATTTCTTATCCTCTAGCCCACAGACAATGCATTGGTCAAAAATTACTGATATATAATCTCCTATGCTTATGAATCAAGATTTTTTTTTTGGCTTTAATTGTTTTGGTATTCCAGATTTCACACAAACATGCCCTGAGTCCATCTAGAATCAGAGACCATCACTCCCAGCTCATTTCTGTATCAAATTATCAGGGTAGCTATAATAGTGTAGAAGTGTTGAATCTATCTCACTTTTAGCATACCTGATGAAATGGGAATCCCCAATCTCCTGTGTTTACCTGAGGAGTCCCAGGTCTAATTGACTTCTGAATTTTCCTTTACCAAGTTTCTTTGTTTTTTTCACCTACAATTGCAATCATCTTACCTTGAACATTTTCTTTCTCATTTCCTAAGAGGTTTATGATTACAGAGTTTACACTGGCCTGGACCTATTTGGTTACTAAGTCAAAAGCATAGCATAAATAGCTGTTTCTTAGGAGACCTACGTTTTTATCACTTTTTTTTTTAGTTTAGTTAAAAATGTAATATAATAGAAAAAGACTCCCTGTGGTACCATTCATCACAGTGCCTACTGATTTCAGCCCTTTTTCAAATGTACTAAAGAATATATTCGTTGGTTGTCAAAAATTCTTCCCTTTTAAATATTATCACAACCTTCTGAAACCTCAAAGCAAACATTAATAACCTTCAAGTACACAGAGATGACCTTTGGAGAACTCAAAAATTAAATGTTTATTTTTCATGAAGTTTTCTCAACCGGTTTCATAGGTAATTATTATGAAAAAAGATGTTATTCTTTCAATTACATTGAATTCATGTATAAATTATTTTTCTATATTTACATTTTGGGTATATTTCCACATATGCACACACGAAGATTTTTAAAATCTTGTGTTTTGTTTTGTTAGAGATGATAAACAATATCTTTTGTATACAGCAACTCAAATTAAACTCTGGGTTAGAAGAGTTTTCATCTTTCCTCCTGAAAACCTATTCTTATATACTGAAATATTTAAAGTATAATAAGATCTAAGTGATGTAGATTTGCAGAGTTTGCATGTGAATGCATGATAATTTTTCTAATTCAGCTAATATTTAGCCAGATAAATATACTTGGGAGGTAATATCTCTGTGTTAATTCCTAAAAAATATTTACCAAATGTAGTTAATATTGAAATACATTTTTAAAACAAAATTACTAACACCATATGTAGTAGACTGAATAATGGCCCCAAAAGATATCAAAGTCCTAATCCTGGGATCTGTGAGTGTTACTTTGTGTGGCCAAAAGGGACTTTGCAGATCTGATTAAATTTAGAATATAAAGATGATGAACTTATCCTGGATTATCTAAATGGACCTTAAATATAAATATGCATGTTCTTATAAGAGGGAGACAGAGGGAGATTTGACTACAGAAGAGGAAGAAGCGAGTGATGCAAGTAAATATGAGCAAAGATCTACAGGCACTTCCAGAAGGTTTAGACAAGGAAATGGAGTTTCCCCTAACTCTCTGGAGGGAGAGAACCAGCCCTGCCAACAGTTTGCTTTTAGCAACATGAGACTCATTTCAGACTTCTGGCTCCAGACCTGTAAGATATTAAATGTGTGTTTTTCTAAACCACTAAGTTTGTGCTAATTTGATATAGCAACCATGGAAAATTAACACAGCATACAAGGAAGTCATGCTGGGGAAAAAAAATTACACAGAAATTTTCTTATAAAGATAAGAAATGAATTTCCCACAGCATTTAAAAATTGCAAATGATTAAACTCTGAGGAAACCTGCAGGTATGGAAAGCCTTCCTATCTAAAAAATCTCTCTAATGCCTTTTGTGAATGAAGCCATATTACATCATATGAATTTACTAATATCCTAAAGTGTTGCTGACTTTAAACAAAAATTATAAAATTGCATGTGTCTTCTAAAACTCTCTTTTCAGTAATTTTCTCTATAAATGGTAGGTGGTCTCCATTCACTCTTTACTATTCTCTTACTTGGAAAGGACCTGGTACATTTATTCTAGGCAAAATATGACTCATTTTTATTTGAATATAGGTCACAATCTTAGTTGTTTGTTTTATTAAAAGGAAGAAGAGGCAGACATCTCTGATTAGAGGCAGCGTTTCATATATCTGTTAAATCACATTTAAAAATAAACTGCCAAATCCGTATGCTACTCAAGTCTACCTCTGGCCTAATGTAGCAGGATCAGCTCACGGTACTTCAGGTGACCAAGAGTAGTACAACAGATATATTGCAGAAACAAGAAAGTAATTGTAAAATCTTAGCTCATAGATTTCTATCTATCTAAGAAATTACAAAGCCTCCCACATTTTTTTCCATTCCTCAAATGTGTGCACTAGACAAGTGAATTCTGGAGTAGTTTTAATGCTATAAAAGTAAAGAAGACAGATAGAATGTGAAGGGTTAGGAGGTGAGTAGTTGCTTCCCAGAGCTAAGGTTCAGGAAACATCTTCCCAGCTAATGATGTATAAAAGTACACTACATCAAAAGCAAGAATTTATGATGGAGCTAACTTAAAATTTCACTTTCTACTTGGCCCACCATGGGTTGCCTTGGGAATGGCATAAGGAAATTGTCAATAAGGAAATAACCACATTTAGAAATTTAACATGGGAAGGTCAAGAAAGGAATAGTAGATGACAAAATATATTCTAAGTAGGCTCTACATTTTGTCTCTTTTATGGTAAAAGAAAAAGACTATAAATTAGCTCATCAACTTTTACATACATCATGCTAATTATAGATTCATCATAAAAAGAATTACGAAAAAATTATACACAATGTGTCATTTACAATCAATTTAACCTTAGGAAATGAGGTTTATCTGACATGACCTAGATTCTCTAAAGGTAAATTTTACTTCAGATACATGGACAAGAGAGCTAAGAAATAGAAATCAGTAAATAAATTGAGGAATTCCAGGTTGAAACCAAGACCACTATTAAGTTGTTATAAATCTGTGGATTTTAATTTCAGGATTCAGGAGTTTTGTTCTTGTGATTTAATGTATAACAAAAGAATTGTTTCATTATGAGTTCATGTCTGGCTGTCAGTTTAAATACAGTATTTTGAGGACAAAATTTGCTTTTATTGGAAAATGGATACTAAAGAATTTCATAAAAAACTAAAGACCAGTTGAGGATTTTGTTATCAATAATCCACATAGATCTCAGGCTATTTACTTTCTGGGCCCCCCTTCTCAGTTCCAGTCTGGTTTGCTGTATTCTTTCCTTTCGTTCTCAGAGATTAACATATTTCTTTTCTCATGTTCTTCCTTTTCTTTGATCATATCCAGAAAATGAAGAATCAAGTAGTCGGGAACAGAAAAACATTAAGCAGAATTCTTGGTTCTCAATTTTTAGTGAACTGAAAGAACTGCTTAGTTATATATCTACCTCTACTAGGCAGTGGGTCTACATCTGCATGAGGGGTTTATTTCTCTGCAGAACCCATGGGGGGATATTGATGGTGATAATGGAAGACATATTAATAGATGATTCCTAAACAGAGAATATAAACTGAACACTATATTCCCAGCATTGAGATTGCAACTATTGTTCCCTAGTTATTGGAATTTTTTTTTTTTCCGAGACAGAATCTTACTGTTTTGTTCAGGCTGGATTCAAACTCCTGAGCTCAACCAATCCTCCTGCCTCAGCTTCTCAAGTAGCTGGCTGGGACTACAAGCATGTACCACTATAGCCAGCTGGGTTATTGGATTTTCCAGAACAGACCTTAAAATAAAAAGCGAGCAGGTCATATTGTAAAGTGGTATAATTTAATGGTGGAGGGCCAGAACTAAATTCAAAATGACTAAAGAAGGAGTCAAGAGTCTATTTGTAATTCAAATAGCTCGAAGAGTAGCTCTGGACGTAACCCTTTCCAAATTTCTACAAAATATATGTGAAGATATAAAATAATTTTTAAAAAGTGATACTAAAACCAAAACCTTTTGCTTACAACCAATGTTTGAACTGAAGCAGAGTTTATAAAAATAGGTAATTTTATATTAATGCTTCATTTCTCCATAAGAAGGTGAATATATGTATGGCCTTTTCATTTCTATTCCATTCCCCAACCACCAAATACTGTTAAGCTTTGTGATGAAAAATCAACATAAAAATAAGCAGTTGTACTTATAGTATGCATTTAGTTCATTGTGAGGCTATTGACTATACTCTTCCCATCCACTATTCCCCAACTTCCTCAAAAATTTCACCTTCAAATGTTCATAAACCTTTAGAAGCAAAACCATATGGAACAAAGTGAACAACTAACAGAGATAGATTTGCTGCCTTCTGGGAGGAAAATAATTGTATATAGACTTAGAGACAAATCTCTACATAAACCTATGCTGAGGATATTAGATTTCATTGAAAATCTGAACTGGAGTTATGCATATCAATTTATATTTCAAATATAACAGAAAGATATTATCTGTGCACACACACGCATATCCTGTAGCAAGCACTGTTGGGTTGATTTCATCCTATAGAAGGATGAGTAAACAAGTACAGAAAGGACTATATAAAAAAAAATTGTGTCTTCAGACAAAGAGGGGAAAATCAGCACTCATGATTGAAATTAGTGCCATTAGAAGAAGAAATACGAGAGATGATCTTTCTCTCTGTTTCTGCTATGTGAGGACCCAACAAGAAGTGAATCTGCAAACCAGAAAGAGTACTTTCACCAGATACCACATCTGCAGGTGCTTTGATACTGGACTTCTCAGGATCCAGAATTGTAAACAATAAAATTCTGTTGTTTAAGCTGCCTAGTCTTCAGTATTCTGTTATAGCAGTCTGAACTGACTAAGACAATAGACAATCAACAAATTTTTCTAATTAAAACATGATTCAATGACAAAAATATGAAATTTAAATATTTGCAAACATATCTCACCATTCAAATTTCTTCCTACCCTACTGAGTTATAGCCACAGCAATGTCATTCAGGTACCTACGTGATTTTTGAATTTCAACTCTGCCAATGGCATTTGAATGTGGAAAAAAAGCAGACAATTTTGAAAGCCTATATGAGATGCTTTCAGCCTATTATCACAGTTTTTTTTTCTAAAATTGAGGTATACTTAATATTTTCATAATAAAAAATTATTTCTCACTAGGAAGATTGTAAAAAATCTTAGTTTATAAAAATATACCAGTTTTTTTAACACATTAAGTATTACTGGTTTCTAAAAATATTTTCACAAATCACAGGCTTCTTAAATACATCTGATAATCCATGAATAAAATGAAAATATCATACGCATTTTCATTACTCTTCATAATTAATGTCGCTTAATTTTTCTAGAAATGTAAATTATAAATGTCCATTAAATGAATGAAAGAATAAATAAAATTTATACCTAGGGAGCCAGAATTTTTACTCTGGAATGCATATAAGTAGGTATGGCACCAAGAAGGAGAGAAATGAATTAAAGGGAAAAATTGAAGGGCAGAAGATGTTTTAACATACAGTGTTTATTATTTTAGTTTATTTTTTTTAAAAGATAATAGAAACATAGAAAACAATTAAGTAATAGACAGTCACATTCACCTAATTTTAATTTCATTGGTTGTTGAGTATATGTGTTCATACATTAATGAACATTCAGGAAAAGCATAAAATATTTTATATCTTATATTATTATGTACTTTTTCACTAAAGTTAACATATATGAAGCAAAGTGCCCAAATCATAAGAGTACAGCTCAGTAAACTATCGTATTGTTAAGAAATCTAATAAGCATTACCAGATGAAGTTATAGACTGTTACCAGAACTCTAGAACGCCCCCAGAGTTTGCTTTTTTTGAACTTCACATACGTGGTATGAGACAGTGTGTTTTCTATAGTGTCTGACTTCTTTGCCTCAATATTATGCATGTGAATTTAATTCATCCAATGAGTTAGCTATAGTTCATTAATTTTCATTGCAAAATACAATCTTATAAATACATGGCAGTTTATCCATTTAACACTTGAACATTTTTGAATTCATTATAAATTTTGTTAAGTACAATAATACTGTTATGAACATTCCCTTACCTATCTTTGATACACATATACATACATGCCCATTGATTCCCCCAAAGCTTAATTACTAACAGCCTACTTTTGAATGGAAACCTTACTGAAAATGTAAATAATTAAAACATATTTTGTGTGTTATATGTATTATATACCATAATTTTACAATCAACTAACTAGAGCAAAGAAAATGTTATTCAGAAAATCATAAGGAAGATAAAATATATTTACTATTTATTAAGTGTAAGTAAATACTCATACTCATAAAATTCTTCATCCTCACAGTCTTCACTTTGAATAGGCTTAGAAGGAGGAGGAAGAGGTTGGTCTTCCTATGTGTTACAGTTTACCCACTTGCTTTTCAGCTATAGCTACTCTACAGTTAAACAATCTATCCATTGAGTTCTACATTTTGATTATTTAATTTTCAATTCTAGAATTTCCACTTGTTTATCTTCTATACTTTCCAGTTCTTTACTTAAATTCTCAATTTCACATTCTATTTTCTTGATCTCCACAAATATTGTTATCCCAAAGTCCATATATAAATTTATTATCTGGATTCCCTGTGGGTCTTTTTCTACTGTACAACATTTCTCTTGAATGCCAATTGAAGTTTTTGTTTCTACATATGCCTCATTTTTTATTGAGTAATAACCATTGCATATAAAAAGATAGAGATAGTTTGAGTTTTGGATGAGATTAACCTCATTTTTTTGGCTAGACTAGCCAAAAACTAGCTAGACTAGGGGTTAACATTAAGTCTAGGAATAAACCATGGCTCTTCCTCCTTGGTGGGCCCTGAATTCTAAACTTTCTCCCAATTCCTGAATGCTCAAAAATACTGCTCAGTTTCTCAATATCTCAGCTATGATTTTGAAACTGGAAAAAGCCTCGAACTGAAAGTAATTTAATTCTAAATGACAGAATTCTTTGCCTTTATCTACCATTTTGTTTCAACAGTTTTTCAATGCTTTGGTAGCTCTCATATACTTTCAAGAAATACTTTAAAAAATTATTTTGTCCAATTATCCTAGTCATTCTCAGGGAGGATATTTGATTCAAATCATTTAGTCTATCATTGTCATGAGAAGAAATTGAAAATAATTTAAATAAGTAATTGATCAAATAACTGTTCATAGAAAAGCTTTATAGAAACAATATATTTGGTCCAGGGAAACAGGTGAATCATGAACAAGTAAATAAGAAGAAAAGTAAGAAATTAAAAGTTTGTGGAAAGATTTGCATGTCTTGATTATAAAAAATGAACTTTATAAAATAAAAAATTTCAATTCCATGGCATTGTAACTTGGGCAACAGAGTGAGACTCTGTCTCAAAAAATAAAATAAAATAAAACAACAAATTTGAAGGTGTTCCAGGAATTGAATGACATTATCAACATAGTTGTATAATGGAAAAGCATTAATACAGAGTCTAGTCCATCAGTAGCCTTCCTAAGAGTTTACACATGTAATCTAGGATAATTTATAAACACTTCCAAGAAAGGAAGTTCTGTATTATACTTGAATAATCCTTTCTGATTCCGAAAATATTTATGAGTAATTAGAATCCTTTATATTGAACCTTAAACCTATACAATGTACCTAGTTCAGACCTCATTGTCATGTGGAAAACACATCCAAAGTCTGATTTATTTCTTTCTCCCAACATTGTACACATATCAAAGTTACATGAGACAAATAGAAAGAGAAGTAAATAGATAAAGTATTGATTATGTAGTACTAGAAGGATTCTAAAGTGGATAGCTCAACATTTGATTGAGTAATTCCCTAGGGCGCACGCATATACACACACACACATACACATACACACACACACACACTCAAATAAGTGAAATGGCTTCAGAATTTAGCTGTGTTCTTTCTTTTCTTTGATAAGTGGCTTTTTAAAAAATAGTAGTAGCATTTTGGGCAGTGTCAGAGCTATTTAATAACTATTACCTCTTTTTTATCCTCAAGTTAGGTAGGACAAGTATTATTACCCAGAGAGGTTAGGTGAATTGAGAATATCACAGAGCAAATTAGCGCAGAGTCAAAACTAGAAAAAAATTCTCTGGCATTGTGTTTTTTCCTTTATATCGTATTTTTTCCTTGTGCTAGTACGTGATGCATGACACAAATACATACATATAATGGTGAGAAAACTACCTTAACTTTCCCTCCTACACAAACTCTACTGTTAAAAACACTTCAGTGCTTGTAAAAAAAATCTTAAGAGATGCACTCAATTACAACTGCAATAAGTGCTGTTCTTGGCACAAACAGCTGTTCAAATAGTATTCCAAAGGGATAGGCAATATTACAAAGAGATACCCTAGAGTAGCATCAGAGGAAAGATGAGCGAGGCAAATGAGGGAGCAGCTGAAGCATATCAGCAAAGGAAGAAAACCTCATGAGCCAATGGAGAGGCTAGAAAGTCCACATACCAGACCCACAGTATACCTCCTCCAAAGAGGTTAACTTTGGGGCTGTTCAGATTTTTGCAATAAAAGCCTTTTTTATTGGTATGTTTGGCCAGGTTATTCCTCTTCCATGTACGTAGTCATCATGCTATTGTTCAATAAATTTATCAGGGGCACTGTCGGATTCAGCTCTCCAGTGCTCTACTCACCATGAGGCTGGCAGAGATGTTTCCACAATTCAAGCCAGACTATCATTAGAAATTTGGCAATCATTCACAAAATACTAACATTAATTTTCTATTTATCATTATAGATGTAATATTACTGTATAAAAATCTTTATTTTTAGACTGAGAATTTTGTCTTTAATAATCCATAAGAAAATATTTATATATTTATAATAAGCTTTATTGCTATTTACTTATCTTACATAACTTGGTGGCTATTTCATAGATCAGTGTCATGGCTTCCAGGATTCACAAAAGAAATGCTAGGATTGATAGGTTTCTTTTATTTACTTCGTAAAATTGGAAAATATTAACATGTATTAATTAAGTAGACCAATTTAGTGTTTCTACACATAACAATTACATTTTTTAGTATATATTCTTTACCAAAATCTCCCTTTTAACATTCACAAATGTTGGTCATCACCTGAATTGTAAACATTGCTATAACTATTCCTAAGGATCTACTATTGTTTAAAATAGGCATTTAGAATAGAAATTAAGAAAAATAGAAATGAATGTATCTTAATTTATATCTTTTTATCCTAGTATTATGGCCAGTTATGTGTGTCCACTTTGCTAGATTACAGTCCTCATTCAGACAAACACTGATGAAGGTGGTATCTGTGAGAGAATTTTGTGGATGTGACTTAAGATCAGAATAAATTGACTTTAAGTAAGAAAGCATTATCCTATATAATCTGAGTGAGTCTGATTCAATAATTTGAATGGAAGTAAAACTACAGCTGAGACTTCACTGCAAAAGGAGAAATTCCAACTTTTGGCAATAATTTCATCATGTCGTTGAGAGTTTCAGTCTGCTGTCTCTGACAGCCTTTCCTAAAGGTTTCAGATTTGCCTAGCCAGCCCTCATAATTGTTGATTCTTTGCATCAAATATCTTAATATATATTTAAATATATATACACAAATATAATTATTCTAATGATATATTAACATGCTATTTATCTAAATATATGTCAAAGATACATATCTCCATTCTCTCTACATGTATATTATTTCCTGTTTCTCTGATAGAACTTTGATTTTGGTACCAGAAGTGGTCATACGGGGACAGAACTTAAGGAAGAGTTTTTTGAATTGGTTCTGGGTTTTCTGAAATTAGTTCTATAATTTAATTAGATTTAAAGTTACTGAAGATTCTGTTTCTAGTAAAAAGTAGGGTACTAGTAATCCATAATATGAAAGAGATACACAAAATATCACTACTGGAGACTCCTATTCAAATACCTGCAAAAGATGAGGTTATGGGTAACCATGTATACACCATCTAGAATATTAGTTTATTTTTTAGAGACAGAGTCTTGTTATGTTGCCCAGGCTGGTCTCAAATTCCTGGTTTCAAGCAATCCTCACACTTCAACCTCCCAAGTAGCTGGAATTGCAGGTAAGAGTCGCTGCACCCAGCTTGCTATCTAGAACATTTAATGAAAGTAAAATCTAAATGAGATAAGCTGGTTGCTCCTATCTGCACTGGAGAAAACTGGGGGAAGTGGGTCACAGGGAAGATGAGCTCAGGGCTTCAAATTCCCAGTTCTTGCTCCACATAAATTAACTGAAAACTTCTATAACTGTCCTAAATGAAATTCTTATCTCCTGCAGCCGCCAGGACAACATTGCTGAAAACCAAACCCTGAGTCTCATCCTGTGAATGGTTTAATTTCAATGTAAATTAAGTTCCCAACCACACAGGGTGTCTTCTGTTAAAGTGAGGGCATTAAATGAGAACAAACAGGATATTGAAAATTGGAATGAGGACATATGGAAAGAGTCCAAGGAAGCTGGGAATATCTAACTGCTAAATCAATTCTGTTGAGTCTTCATTGACAGTACAGATCCTTACACTTCTGCCTGTAGAGGTTAGCCCTCCATTGCCTGAAGAATATGTAATGATCTCCCCTGGGGAAGCTACCTTGCATGGAACTGCTTATTCTCCTCAGGGTCTATCAACCTCTCTACCCCTCTTTTACCTCTGTACTTATAAATGAAGAGAAATCAGGAGAATATGCATGGAAGTGGCTATTAAGGATGTGGGCTTTTGATGAAAAGAATATAAAGTTCAGTCTGCCTGAATTAATTGATATGGGCTCACTAAGCAAAGATTCTTGATTCAATATCTTAGCTCAAGGATTTATAGAGGGCACTAATTGTTTATGTGGTTGGCTGAAACATGGACCCAAAGGTGGCCTACACTAAATAAAATTGAAATATCAGAACTGCCTTGGTATAGTGTAGAGGAAGATATCTAAAAATTCATGGAGACTGGAATATTAGAGTAGATTTTTTACGTAAGACCTGTGTTCACTCACCCTAAGAGGGTACATATTTAACTCTGAGAAACAAATTTGTGAGAGGTGCACTAGCATTTTTGAAGGGCTCTATGGTCACCCTTCTCTGTAGAACAAAAATCATAGTGGGGATATCTATCAAACTGGTATTCCTAAAAGCAATGGGAATAACGAGATCCCAGAGAGGCAGTGGCCAAGTGGCAGCATTTAACTGTCAAAGACAACTTGACAATAGTTACTCTAATAGACAATGGATTCAAAGAAGTAACCAGAATGATCTAACCAAGCCCTATATCATTGGCTATTGTCCTAGAAAAGAAATAGATGAGAACTGTACTAAATTCTTATTGGATATGTATAAGCAGAAGATTTCTAGGCATAGTGAACAGAAGTCTAACTTAAATCACCAAAACAGAGATTTACGACCCCTAGATTCCCAGAACTGAGCCAGTTTATAGGCTGAATGAAAAGGAAAATGGGTTCCCTTGAGAAAGGACTCTGTTACATTATGAGAAATTTATATCGTTAATCATTTTTCCTGCCTTACCCCATGTAATCTATGCTCATTTACCACAGTGATTATGCATTACAAAAGTGAGAAAATCAGACTTATCAGGGATTACTGGACACTATAATCCTTGAACTGACACTAATTCTGGGATACTCAAAACATCAGTAGGGTCCACTATCAGTATAGGGGATTACGAAAGTCAGGTAATCAATGGAGTTTTAGTTCATGTCAGTCTTACAGTTGGCCTGTTGGGTCCCTGAATCCTCCCAATGCTTATTTTTTCAGTTCTGAAATGCATAACTGGAATAGACAGTAATAAGAATCCCCATATTGGTTCCCTGACCTGTGAAATAAAAGCTAACAGGCCAAGTGGCACTTACTAGAACTGCCTTTAACTACAAAAAAAAAAAAAAAAAAAAAAAGAAAGGAAGAAAGAAAAGAAAAGAAAAGAAAAGAAAAGAAAAGAAAAGAAAAGAAAAGAAAAGAAAAGAAAAATAAACCAAAAGCAATACTGCATTCCTAATTCCTAGAGAGATTGCTTAAATCAGTGCCACCACCATCAGAGATCTGAAAGATGCAGGTGTGGCACTTTCTGTAAAATTGTGGATAGACTTGCCTATTTTGCTTGTACGGAAAACAGATGGACCTTGGCGAATGACAGTGGATTATCATAAACTTAATCATGTAGTGAGTGTAATTATAGCTGCTGTTCCAGTTGTGGTTTTGTTGCTTGAGAAAGTTAGCACATCCCTTCATAGCTGGTATACAGCTCATCTGGCAAATGCTTTTTTCTCAATATCTATTAATAAAGTTAATCAGTAGTTTGTTTTCAGTAATACATCTTCACTGTCTTATTTCAGGGATATATCAACTCTCCAGTCCCATGTCATAATTCCCTTCCACAACACATTATATTGGTCCATTACACTGAGGATATTATGCAATTGGACTCTATCAGCAGGAAGCAGTATTTTATTTATACATGTTGGTAAAATATTTGTGTGTTGGAGAGCAAGGAATAAACATCACAAAAATTTAGAGTATTCTACCTCAGTAAAATTTCTTGGGATCCAGTGGTATGAGATATACATTCACAGATAACTTTGGCCCCTACTTATGCTATATTACTTTTCTCTTTTAGATAATTCCTGTGAACTCATGGGGAGTTCCATCTGACCAATCAACTGCTGAAGATAAAATTCAGTCCAGATTTAAAAATGATTTTGTTTATGTCTTCTGTCAAACCATAAATAAGACTTAGATATAGCAGTAGTGTGACTATAATTTACAATAATCTATTATACATGTCAAAATAGCCAGAAGAGAATAATAATTTGAATGTTCTAACATAAAATAAGACAAATGTTTAAAGTGATGGATACCCCAAGTACACTGATTTGATATTGACAAGTTATATGGCTGTATTAAATTATCACATGTCACCTGTAACTGTGTACATCTATTATGCATTAATAAAAATAGTAATAAACAATTTTGCATAATATACAGGCACCCTGTGAAAGGAGAAAACTGCAGCACTGCAGCCCATTTTTAGGACATTATTGAAAGACAGTGATGAAATATTCTCAGTGGGAAGAATTTTTAGCAGTGAACCTGGATACTCATTTTTCCTGAAAGGAGAAATGGCAGAAGTAAAAGTGTATTATACTGATTGGCCGTGGCCAATAGTTTGGCTTGATGAGAAGGTACATGGAAGAAACACAAATGGGTAATTGGCAACAAGAAGGTCCAAGAATAGATATATGGATAAACTTCTCCAGGCAGAGGACTTGAAGATATTTATGTTTTATGCAAATTATCACCAAAATGGTGACCACAGCAGAAGAGAATTTTAATAATCAAGTAGATAAAATGACTGAACCATTCTGTGAGTACCAGTCAGCCTTTTTACTTATTCATCCCCTGTCATTACCTAATGGGCTCAGGAGCAAAGTGGTCATAGTAGCAGGGATGGAGGCTACATATTGACTCAACAGCATGAATGTCCACTCACCAAAGCCAACTTGGTGACAGCAACTACTGAGTGCCCAATCTGCCAGCAGCAGAGACTCAGACTGAATTCCTGACATGACACCATTCCCCAAGGAGAAAAGCCAGTTACTCGGTGGCAGATTGATTACATTAGACCATTTTCCATCATGAGATGGGCAGTGCATTGCTCTTTCCGAAACAGGCACTTACTCTGGATATGGATTTGCATTCCCTGAATGCAATGTTTCTGCCAAAACTACCATCTGTGGACTTACAGAATGTCTTATTCACTCTCATAGTATTCTACATAGCATGGCTTATGATCAAATAACTCCTTCACAGTGGACGAGGTGCAGCAATGGAACCCTGTTCATGGAATTCACTGGTGATACCAATCATTCTAAACTGGCTGATTTGATAAAATGATAGAATTACCTATTGAAGACTCAATTATAGTGTCAAGTAGGCACTGTAAGGCAATGTGGCAGGGTTGGAGCAATGTCCTCCATAATCATGTATATGTGTTAAATTAGTGTCCAATATATGGTGCTGTTTCTTCCATAGCCAGAATTCACAGATCCAGGAATCAAGGCATGGCACCATTTATCCCTAGTGACTTAATGGTAAAATGTTTGCTTCCGTCCCTGTGACCTTACACTGTTCTGGTCTAGAGATCTTTGTTTCTGAGGAAGAAATACTTCCACCAGGAGACACAATACTGATTCCATTGAACTTAAATGTTTAGATTGACACAAGTCTATTTTGGTACCTCGTGCCTCTGAATCAACAGAGCAAAAATGGTGTTACTCTATTAGCTGTATGATTTATCCTGATTACTAATGGAAAATTGGACTGCTACTACACAATGAGGGGAGGAAAAAGTATTACTGTAATACAGGCAATCCTTTAAGGCATACCTTAGTACTACCCTGTCCTGTGAATAAAGTCAATGGAAAATTACAACAATTCAGTTCAGGCAGGATGCCCCGGCAGGGGTGAGTCACCTGCAGCCTTCTGATTTGAAGATTGTTCATTTTAAACACCAAAGGAAGCCAGAAAGACGTCATCTTTCTCTGTTGCACCCCTTTTAATGAAAGGATTTGTTCTGTGAAATTCAGATTCAATCAAAAGGCCACACTTAAGGACCTAGAAGGCCACATTTTGTCTTAAGGCCACAGATTCTCTATCCCTAGATCCTTTAGGAATGAAGGTTTGGGTTACCCATGTAGCAGGCTGAATTTTGGACACCTTAAAAAGACAGCAAATTCTTATTCTCATAATTTGTGAAATTATGTTTTATGGAAAAACGTGCAATTAAATTAAGGATGTTTAAATGAGGAGCTTATCCTGGATTATCTAGCTGGGCTCCAAATACAATCACATGTATCCTTGTAAGAGAGAAGCAGAGGGAGTTTTGAAACAGACAACAAAAGAAGAGAAGTCAGTGTAACTACAGAGAGAGAGAGATTAGACAAATGTGGCCATATACTCAGAAATGCCAGGAAAATCACTAGTATATATTAAACAAATATTACTTTTCCTTTTCTTCTCTCATCCTTTCATTATCTAATGGAAGATGTATTAATAACGGCCAAGTTTGTGTCACAGTGTTACAGTTATACTATATCAAAGAAAAAGAGGGGATATCACTCAAGGACTTTGCATTTTATTCTGGGGAAAGCATTTGTGTATTTTCAGCTATACAGAGGAAGATGGAAGTAGGACTTTTGTATTTATTTGACTAATATGTATGGTTTAAGAAAATGCACATGGGTGCCAAGTTGACAAAGGGTAGACTGTGATGGATAGTTTCATGTGTTAACTTGTATATATTACAATCTATACTTATTTAAAAAATCCAATCTAGATATAGTTCGGAAGGTATTTTGTAAGTGTGGTTAAGTTTATAATCAGCTGCCTTCAAATAAGAAAGATTATCCTAGAGAATTATGGTGGACCTGCTTCAGCTCTTAAAAGCATAGCTGCAGCTTCTCTGAAGAAGAAATCTCATGTGTAGACAGAAATTTTAGCTCATCCCCAAGAGCTCAAACCTGCTCTTCTTTGTGAACTGCCAGCCCCTACAATTGCATAAGCCAATTTCTTGAAATAATTTTCTTAATATATATTTTCTATTGGTTCATTTTTTTTCTTGTTGAATCCTGACTGATATACCCAGTGTAGGGTTAGTTGGCCGGGGCATTCTCCCCTCATTCAAATCCTTTATATTCTATATTTTCACTCTAAACTAGGAATACAATTAGAGGATATATTTCTGATTAACCAAAAAGTATATACTGAACTACACTAAAGAGTAGAAAGGATTTAAAATTTTAAAAAAAGAAGAAGAAGAAGACACATTCTAATGCTTAACATTTTCATTGTTAGAGCAATCTGAAGAACTAGTTCCCTATTTTGTCAACCTGAACCAGGGGGATATATCTTTTCTAGAAAGAGTATCCTTTTAGCAGTTACCCTAGAAAATTCTAACATTAATCAGTATCTTTATCATTTTTCTAAACAATTAAAAGACACTCTAATTATTTGGGTTTTTTAATTTCAGAATATTACGGGGGTACAAATATTTTGGTTACATGAATTGCTTTTGCACAATTTGAGTTAAAGTTATACGTGTGCCCATCAGCGTGCATTGTACCCATTAGGTGTGAATTTACTCGCCCCCTCCGCCCCCTCCCACCTGCTTGGATTCCATTGAGTTTTGCTTCCATATGTGCCCATGAGTGTTGAACAATTAGTTCCGATTTAATAGTAGGTACGTGTGCTGTTTGTTTTTCCATTCTTACAACAATTCATTTAGAATGGTCTCCAGCTCTATGTAGGTTGTTACAAAAGGTATTGGTTTACCATTTTTTTAATTTGGTTTTTGAAATGATCCCCTTCATTCTTTCAACAATGTCAGTTATTGTTCTAGACATTTATGAAGTATAATCTGATGTCATTTAATATTCTAGGTCTATGACTTTTTTTTACAAAAACACAAATTTGACATTGTTATTATTACTATTGTCATTATGATTTGATAAAATCAATATTTAATTTGTATTAGCCATGTGATTTCTAAAACTGCGTTCACTATTTTTTCTTGCATCTTAAAACTTCCATAGCAATAGCATTTCTTCCTCCTAACTTATATTATTTAGAAGATTCTTTATTGAAAATTTCTTTGGTTTATCTATAAGTAGCTTTATTTTGATCACAGTATTAAAATCCTTTTCTAGGCATATAGTTCTATACTTACAAATTTTTTCTCTAAGTGCATTGTGAATATTTGACATCCAGTTCCTATTGTTGCTATAGAGAAATAATCTGTTGGCCTTATTTTTACTCTTGCAGGCATTTTCTTCCACTTATTTTTTATACTTATTTATTTATTATTTATCTGGCTGCTTTTAAAATTATCTCTTTACCTTTTATGTTCTGTAGTTTAATTACCTATTATAATGTAGAGATTATTTATTTTCTGATCTCAATTATTATATATTTTTATTTTTAGAAATTGTTTCTTTACAAATGATTGGCTATTTATGAGTCTCCATTTATTTTATCATATTTTTAATCCTTTGTATTTTATTCAATATATTTATAGTGAATTCTACAGTACATACACAATAATTCCAATGTATCTACTATTTTGTACATGAATATGCAGTTGATTGTTTCTCTGGACTCTCAGTCATGATGGCTGCTTTCACTATGTGTTTTTTGTTTGTCATCTGCTTGAATTGTAATTATCACAATAAAATTTTTGCAAATTTCTCCCTTACATAGAACCTAAAGAGAGATAGGCAAATATTATCACGATCTCCCTCAACTATGTCTATTCCTAGTTCACTCACTAGTATCGTTGCCTATTGCCTGTGCAAATCATTTTTTAAATGTGAGCTGTTTGTGCCAACTTTCTGTGTTTCCATGGACCCTGGCTTTTTTCCTTTCCTCTTAGATCTAGACTTTTTCAAATCCATATGCTAAACTACTCTGCAGATGCCCCTGGAAAAAGCAACAGAATAGCATCTAGAGTTGTGATTTCTCATCATTTTTGGCCTCTCAATATTACCTTACTTTTTACCTAGCTCTGGAATGTACTTTACTTTTTAAAAATTCGCTGTTTTGTAGGTCATCTGGAACAGTTTTTTTCTCTCTCTCTTTTGCCCTATCTCTGAAAATGGAAATAGTGCAGTTTTGATAATTTTGGCCATATCCCTTTCCAGAAAGACTTTCCCCTTTAAATCTTAAGCAGTTTAGGAGTCATAGAAGACAGTGAAGTGATAAAGGATTTCTCAACCCCATTTGAAAATGTGGATATAGAACAGTTTTTTTGAATGGATGAAGGTGGGAAGAAGGCTGTATGTTTTAAAGTTGTAAATGTGAATAAAAAATTTTAAATGATTATTTCCGAACTAAAACAACGAGTCATCTGATAAATTATTTTGTTTACAATCAAAACAGCTCTTAGTTTAAACTAGAAATATTAGATTTTACCCAAGAAATGAAAGTATAGAAATTATTTTGTTAAAATCATCTTGTTTGTTCTCTCCTGCCTCCTGAAACATGCTTACTAATATTGCTAAATTCTGAAAAATGCTCACAGAGATACCTCTAAAAACATGTGATAATTTAGGAGATTTATACCAGAAATAAATTCTGAGGGGCAAAGGGAAGTCAGCTGAAGTCTCTCCTTAAAATTTTTTGCTAATATGAAATAATATTCTGGAGAAGGAAAACAAGTACACACAGTTTGAACTTTGAAAGTGTTGAGGAGAAATGAAAAGGTTTTAGAAAGCCCAACCTCCTGTGCACTGAGTCTCAGAATGAAACTCTGCTTTCTAGTTACAGTGGTAATGGTAGCTGCAATCACAAGACTTATTTCAAGATTTCTTGGTGAATAAGCCTTCACACCTAGATGTAATGATTCTATTTGCATTATAAAATAGGGAGAACAAAAGCAATTTGTGTTTAAGTAATCTGTGCATTAAACCAAGTGACAAATATATTCCCAGAATACTAATGTGTGAAGAAAAAAAAATAAGAATCCTTATTAGAATAATCCTGTGTTTAATTTCTCTATCCCATTACAATGAGTATATAATACTGGTGACAGTACATAATCATGAAATATTAATTTGTTTTAAAATTTTTGTGCTATCAAAATGTTCTGCATGACATGCTAGTCTTGTGACACTATTAATCTTGTACAATTTTCAATAGCTTGTCAGTATAATTTTAGTTAAGCCTTGACAAACTATAAATGTATTTATTTATATATTTCTTGAAATATGTTTACTTCCTTGAATTTTGCAATGAGAATCGTTATAAAATTCTTTTATCTTTATAAGTAACAGGATCAATAATTTATTACTTCAAAGAATTCTTATTGGGCATCAATTCTTTGTAAGATACTAAGTTAAAGACCAGAGAAACAGAAGTGAATAAAGAGGAAAGGTCTGCTCCAAAGGAGTGTTCATCCTAGAGGGGAGAGAAGGGAAATGTATATATAATATGTTGGGCAGGGACCAGTGCTAAAAAGAAAAATCAAAAGGTTCCAGGGCTAAGAAGTGATTACATATGTTCTATTATTTAAGTGGGTGGTGGGAGATTGCCTTTCTGATGTCAAGTAAAATAAATGGTAAGAGCAAGATGTATTGTCTTACCGCTTTCTTACAGCATTACAGTTTATGTTAGTGGTTAGATACATTTGACTTGCATTCATCAAAAAATTTAACATTAACATTATATTTTGTAACTATGAAAGTTCGTACTCATCCAATTGTCAATATCCTTTGATTTCCATTATTATAAGTAGCACATTTAGGTTAAGGATTTTATATAGGGCAAGACACAAAATTTGTCATTTACAACAGAACACATTTATTTGGCTTATAACAAATTAGTTCATTAGCATGGTGTATAAACAGTTTGGTTAAAATATCCACTGAATCACTCAAAACTTCAAAAAATATAGTCATGGCCAGGGTGTTATGAATGAGTAAAACACAGATATACTACATTATTTCTAAAGACTTCACTATGCTTGTCAATACTTGGCAAAACACAGATGATTAGTGACGTTGAGCATTTTTTCTTTCTTTTTTTTTTTTTGGCTATTTGTCTGTCTTCTTTTGAAAAGCTTCTGTTCATGTCTTTTGCCTTCTTTTTAATGGAGTTGTTTGTTTTTTTCTTTCTGATTTGCTTGAGTTCTTTACAGATTTTGGTTATTAGCCCTTTATCAGATGTATAGCTTGTAAATATTTTCTCCCATTCTGTAGGTTTTTATTTGCTCTGTTGATTATTTCCTTAGCTGTGCAGAAGCTTTTTAATTTGATCAAGTCCCGTTATTTATTTTTGTTATTGCTGTGATTGCCATTGGGGTTTTCATCATAAATTTTTTGTCTAGGCCAATATTTAGAAAAGTTTTTCTAACATTTTTTTCTAGCATTCTTATGGTTTCATGCCTTGAATTTAAATCACTTATCCATTTTGAATTAATTTTTGTGAGTGGTAAGAGATGTGGATCCTGTTTCATTCTTCTGCATGTAGCTATCCAATTCTCCCAGCACCACTTACTGAATAGGGCTTCTTTTCCCCAATGTACATTGTTGTCTACTTTGTCAAAGATTTGTTGGCTGTACGTGAGTGGTTTTATACCTGGGTTCTCTGTTTTGTTCCATTAATCTATGTCTCTATTTTTATGCCAATACTCTGCTGTTTGGGTTACTATAGCCTTATAGTATAGTTTGAAGTCTGGTAATGTGTGCCTTTTTAATGTCCTTTTTACCATGTTCGCACTCAGCTTTCAGCTTATCCAAGACTCGGGCATACTTGAAGGAGATCTTTCCCATTTCAGTGGCCTCCTTCTCAAATTTTTCTGTGGTTCTTTTGTCAATCCCACCACATTTGTAGATGAGATGGCCAGTAGTGGTGGACTTGCCTGAATCTACATGTCCGATGACAACTATGTTGATGTGAGTCTTTCCTTCCCCATTTTGGCTTTTACGGGTGGTTTCCACAGCACCTGTGTTCTGGCAGCAAACCCGTTGTGAAAAAGTAAAAATAAATTTTAAAAAAAGGAACACTTAAATGTATCCCAGGTGGAAATAAAGGAAAAAAAAAAGAATGAAAAAGACAACTCAACAATTTATCAGGCAGAAAAAATATGTAATTTCTTCCAACTGGCCTCAGAAGTCTCCTCTTCAAAATTGTAGTCTAAGAAGCTGTTATGGAACTATTAATATTCTCACCCTGAAGGATATGAGGAACTTAGGGAAGACAAAGTGAAATCCAGTTTACTGTAACTGGGGATTCAATTGAATTTTTGAAGTCAGAGATTTCAATATGTCATCTAAAAAATCCTAAAGGAATATATTTCATGCAGGTTTATAAAGATAACAAAAATTTTTATTTCATATTTTATAAATAAAGCAGTCCTTTCCATCTCTTTCTCATATTCTTTCTGCCTTCTTTTATACACAGCACAGTTCACTGGATTCTCTAATATGCATCTAACATTTTTTGTTTGTTTGTTTTGTTTTTCCTGGAGCCTAATCACTCTATTGTGAAGATATCAACATATCTAAGAAATCCATAGGAGAGATGGTCAGCTGACCCAACATAAGCCATGGATACCTAGACATAAAAAGGAATTTCAGAGAGATACACACATGCAGAAAAACACAGCTGATATCTGCTCATCTGGAGAAGTTGCTGAAGGCATAAACTGGAATGAATATTGAAATGGCAATTTTGACATATTGCTACAAACTGAGACAGAGTGAGAAACTCATTGGGATTGGAGTCTTAGGGAGCTTCCACATTTTCTTGCTCTTTAAATCCAGGAAATCCAACAGATTCCCATACATTAATAAATTTGAGACAATCTGGGGCAATCCTGTGTGTCTCATACACCTACTTCTCCCATTCCACTCCACTCCACTCCATGACATTTTAATAGTTTTTGTCTCTGTCTTGCCCTGTCTCCACTACCTCTGACATCACTCCTTCCATTCTCAGCAAAAGATCTCACCATCCCTCAACTAGCAGCTACGCACAGGCTTCACAGCAGAGAAGTCATGCTTCATTCTTCTATCTAGTATGAGTTGAATTAGTCCTCTTCTTTGATTCCCTGGTTCTTTGTTAGGGGCATGTGAAGAATAATCATTGTAAAATACACTCAGAGAGTTCTCCGTAACAAATGCCTACTTTACAAAGGAAAACACATTGCCAGAGCGTTTCCAATGGGGAAGGTAATTCCTCTGAGTCCAGTGTTCTCCAGCCTTTCAGTCTCAACTAAGGGTGAAAAAATAGTTAACAGAAGTCAGGGCTTCCAATAAATAGATTGGGAAAATTGCAGGCAGGGAAGAGAATAAGGGACTGGAGGAAAAAACTATCTCACTGGAACAATACTTGGAAATATCACAGCCTCTAGACACAATCTCACTGAAACATTGAGATTTAGCTGGAAGGTTATTGAACACTCCATCTCCTCAGCACCTTATCACCACACTGACAGGGCTCCAATATAATAACATGAGGTGGGGGAGACCTTTAAAAAATTTTTTCAGTATTGCTGCTTTTCTGGAAGATACTGAAGCCTTCCAATTCAATGAAAGTAGGAGATACATATTATATTAACTTTGCTTCCCTCTCACTAAAAGACTGTCTCAAAATCAAAATATACCAGGCAGATATAAGTTTCAAATTGAGAAGCTATAGTGGCAAATCATAAGTTATTTGCCTTTATAATAGGAGCAAAAACATAATAATTAAAATCCAAAAAACAATTAAAAAGCACCAAAAAAGGAAAAATATAAAATGAGTAAAATTACAAAAATTCAGTTTTTAGAAAATTTTGGTTCAGATGAATCAAAATATAAAGTATTGATTTGTCTATAGTTTACTGATTTATCTCAAGTTTTGTTTGAAAATACTTAGTGATCAGTGATCTCAAACAAGTGAGCATATCCAAATTTCTTCTCAATCGGCAAATGTAGTACAGTGTAATGGTTAAGAATGTGTGTTTGAGAATTCAATTCCATGGGTTTGGATCATAGGTGGAATAGTTAAAACCTAGGTGAAGTGAGGTATGTTAATATCTCTAAATCTTGGTTTTGTCATCTGTAAAATGTCCATTAATAGATGTACATATGAATATGGTGTACTTAGCAGTGTCTGGCCCAGGGAAAGTGCCCCTTTATTACTCTGGCCATCATTACTATAGGAATGAATCTCTGTCAAGTAGCAGGATTGCTATAAGACAGAGAGACAGAGAGTGAAAAGCTAAATATAAATACTTCTGCCATCTAAAGGGATTCCATCTTTTTTAGTCTTGATGATATTAACCTCTGTATCTATTCACTTTCCCTAAAGCAGATTGGTGAAGAACGGAAAAGGAAAGGTGAACATTGCAAAATCTCTGATAGTTATCTTGTGTTTTGTGGTCGATGATTCATTAACAGTGTAGCACATTGATGAGTTCAGGTACACACAAAAGTGAGCAGCCATACTGTGTAGGAGTGAAAAGTTAAATTCTATATGAAACGAGGATCATAGAATTGAATTTCAGAGATCTTGAAAGAGATAAGGACCTGGAAAATTGTAGAAGAAGGAAATATGTGAAGGAAGTATTTATAAGAATGAAGGAAGTCAGCCAATCTGATGATGGATAAGTCTGAAGGTGCTCTAAACCTCATGAACATTCTGCTACACACACACACACACACACACACACACACACACAACTTGGATGATTGATGCTTTCCAAGGAAAATCAAAGGGAAGATTTCTATGTCTTATCTGGAACCGTCAGCAGCAGAATGTGTACACAATGTGGGATGAGAAGGTGATGCACTCATTGACTCAATTTCATGGAAGCAGAAATGTAGAAATATAGAAGTGGCTTGAACACCTTCACCTTTCACTCCCTTTTCCACCCCCATCTCCAGCATGACTGAAAAATCTCCAGACACATATTAACATGCAATATGACTAAGCTGATTTAATTTGGCACTCAGAGGAAAGGTACCTCGGCTGGTATTTGAATTTTATTATCATGATTAAGCGTTTAAAACAGCTCATCATGCAGTCATGTAATGGATTAAATTATTTCCTTAATCTCTATTCCTTTAGCAAAAGTTCCACTTATTACTGGTGGTTGATTTTTATGTCTATTCTGATGTTTTGTGTTTATCTTTTTAATACTTTCTAAGAAATGTTGGAATGATGATCTCCATGTTTCTATGTCTCATTTGCTGTTGTTTTTGAGAATATTTTTATTTTTACTGTTCTTTCCTACCTAAGGCAATGCTACAAATATCAGATCATATGATCTCTTTAAAATACATTTGGATGTTTTATTAACTCATTTTTCTTTCCTAAAATATAAATCCTTAAATTATAAATTACTAAAGTGTTATTTAACCATTCTTCTTGATTCACATAAGTAAGAAGGTGAATAAGTTTATTTCTGTTACCCTTTGACAATTTATCATCCAATAATTTAATGTCCTTTTCTTGGTTGTTTTTGCTGTCTTCTTGAACTTCCCTCACAAGTTAACCTTATAATTATCGAACAAAACCCTATTTACCATTTTACACTCATGAACATTAGCAACAATGTTAGAACAAGGTCCCCAGGGTTTCTTTACCACCGAGCCCAGACACACAGGAGACAGGCATGGAGTACATGTAGGCTTGCAAATCCAGGATAGTGGAAGAAAGGAAAGCAGAGGCAAGAAAACGAGCAACAGCAGATAGCGTGGGACAGGTGAGTCAAGAATAAGAGGCATCAAATCTAGAGTATTGAGGCTGATAGTTGAAATTAGAAAATTGTGTAATCAGAGAGCAGAGTGTCAGCTTTAAAGAATCCAATCTCTAGGGAAATTTATTAAAAGCAACGTAAAGCTTCTTTGGGTTAATACTATTTTTTAAAATACCGTCAAGAAAGAGATTAAGGCTTGGGGGAATCAATAAAATTTCATAGTTTGAAGAACTGAAGTATAAGGTGCAACATTCTCAAATTCACTCATTTCAAAGAGGTGAATTGAGTACCTACCATGTGTCCAGAACTGTTCTAGGATCTTAGGTGCTACAGTGAATAAATCCAGTGAAGACAAAGATTTCTGCCTTTGTGGAAATTACATTCTAGTGACAAGAGACAGACAATGAAAGAGATTTTAAAATTAAAATTTGAAGCACATTAGATCCTGTTGGGTAAAAAGGAGAAAATTAAAGAAGAAGAGGAGGATCAGGAGTGTTGGGGATACTGGGGTTTGCTACTAAGCTACTATGATCTATGCTGGGATTACCTCTTTGCCATATTGCCGTACAGCTTTTTTTCATTTATTTAGTTTTTCCCTATTGAATTATTTTAATATACTCTGATTATAATTCAGTTTTAGTGAGGAGAGAGTTCAATAAGCCTTTATCCATGACAGGTATAAACTTTCTCTCTGAAGCCAGTCGAACTTCATTGAAATTTATCAACATATTATGCAGAAAATCATGAGTTAATCTTAGGAGCCGCATAAACAGCATCCAGTACAGAAATCTTCACTGAGAAGGAAATATTTCAAGAAAGACCAAAAGTGAGCAACTAAGCCTTGTAGATGGTTCTGGTGGAAGAACATTTCAGGCAGAGGAAATAACAAGTTTAAATGCTCTGAGATTGGGGTTTATTGGCATAGAAATAAAAGAAGACCATTGTGTCTAGGGTAGAGGTGAGTGGAGCTGTGTGGAGTGACGTGAAACATTAAGTCAGAGAGGCTAATGGGAAGGAAGATCACAGAGGGTCTTACAGGGCAGTAGACTTTGGCTTCTACTATAAGTCAGAGGAAGAGCTCCTACCATGGAAACAAATGAGAGATGTTGGTGGCTTAGAGCACAATTATAACAGTAAAGACTGTGAAAACAAACAGGATTTTCTGAAGAAAATACTTGAAGGTATTTGATCTAAGCAACTTAAAGTTAGATGTGTTACACTTGATATGTGTATTATATGCTGGTGGACCATAAAAACAAAGCTGAAACTTTGTAACCAAATCTACATCAAAATAATACAAATTTCATATTCAAATGCAAAATGAAAATTTTACAGATAAAGGAAGGAGACTAGAATGAAGTAAGTCACATGGATTACAGTTGGAGACATCGCTATGAGCTCATGTCTAGCTTAATGTGGATACACATGATTACATATAAAAATAGTTAATATTTCTATAATATATGTCATTGTATATGAGTATATGCATGGGAGAGTATGCACACATACATCTCCTTTCTTTCAGCTGAGACAGCCTAGAAACAACATCATCCAGTAGCAAGAAGGACACCAGCACCTAGATTTTGGTTTCTAATCCCATTCTTCAGTAAAAGGAACTAGGGTTTCTTAAAGAAATGGCTGATTTTACGATTGAGGCAGGAAATACTCAAAATGAGTCTAGAGTATTTTATACTGTAGAAAGTAAAAAAGTGCAGATGATCCCTGACTTACGATGGTTGGCCTTAAGATTTTTCAATTTTACGATGGTGGGAAAGTGATAAGCACTTAGTAGAAATTGTACTTTGAGTACCCACACAACCATTCTGTTTTTCACTTTCAGTACAATGTTTAAAAAATTGTATAAACATTCAACGCTTTATCATAAAATGGTCTTTGTATTAGATGATTTTGTCTAACTGTAGGCTAGTGTTAAGTATTTTCAGCATGATTAAGGTAGGCTAGCATAAACTATGATGTTCAGTAGGTTAGGTATATTAAATGCATATTTCAGTTAAGATATTTTCAATTTACAACGGGTTTATCAAGACATAACCCCCTTGTAAGTGGAAGAGTATATATACTCTGAATAAGTTAACACAATTGTGGCGATATGTCAGAGGTACATAGGAACCATCCAAAAACCTGCAATGGCCAAAGCTAGAGCAATTTGAGCAATAGCATATGAAAAGTAGCATGAGATTATAATCCAAAATGTAAAATAAATATTCACGAATCCATAACAGTATAAATAAATGATTGAATAAATAAACACATTGGGAAGAAGGGAGAAATTCTATGCAAAGCAATTTCATAATGACATTCTTACAAAGAGTAAAGGGGCAAAAAAGTAACTTTTAAAAGGATCTTGACAAACACATTAGCCAGGTTATCAAGGTAAAGTTCAACATTGATACGTTGTGTTGACAGAATGCACATTTGATATGATATTATGGGAGTGGCACTGTACCTCTGTTAAATTCTGCTTAAAATCCAATAACTCCAGTTGAGTGAAAAAATCAGATAAATCCTAATTGAGAGGCATACTACAAAATATGCCTAACCATAATTTCTCATAACTGTTGAAGTCACCAAAAACAAGGAAAGCCTGAGAAACTGACTCTACCAATGGAACTAAGAGAGAGACACAACAACAAAAAATACTGTTATAATCTGAATAGAATCCTTCAACTATAACGGGAGAAAAAAAAATCTGAGTACACCTGAATAATATGTGGATTTTAATTAATGATTAAATTAATTAATTATTTGTGTGATGATTATATATCAATCTTTGCTTCTTAATTGTGACAATTGTATTCTGCTAATGTAAGATGGTTAATAGTAGGGGAAACTGGATATGTGGTATATAGAAACTCTACCATCTTCACAATAATTCTGTAACTCTAAAACTGTTCTAAAATAAAAAGTGTATTTTAAAAAGAAACAAGGGATCTATAATATAAAAACACAACATAAAATTAGTGATTATCTTTGGGTAGAGAGAGGATAGAGAGAGTATTCAGAGTAATCCCCCAGGGCAGGGATTATAAGGAACTCAATAATTATTCTGAGGTTTTATTTATTAACCTCTCAGGTGATTACATAGATGTCCATTGTATTAATATGAGCTGTAACTTACATATCTTCTTTTGATGTGACACGTATTTCATATGAAAAATGTTTACATAAAACAGATTTTCAATTTTTCATTAGGATTTTCAAATAAGGAACTGAAGCAATAAAATTTATATTTTACAAAAACATTTGGTCTGCATTGCTAATGACCAATTAGAGGTGCCTATATGAAAGACACGGAATAATTAGAGTACATTAAAGAGAAGTTCAAGGGATAATCCACATTCTAGGAGTGAAACAAAAACTGGAATTCTCAAAGCAGACTGAGAGGTGACAGCCAGGGTGTTAGAAAGATGCCAGGATGGGAGGGGTAGGGAATCACCAAGGGGAGGTAAATTTCAAAACAGAGAGTGCTTATCAGACTCAAAAGTTGAAGTGTGTATAAGAGAAAAATGGCCATAAAACTAATAGAAATTAATTGTCAGAAAAAGGCAAACAGGATCATTAAATTTGACGATATGTCTTGTCACTGAAGACCCTAAGAAGAATCTTTTCAATCAAGTTGCGGGACTGAAAAGCAGATTTCAGCACGTCAAGTAATGAATGAGACAAAAAGAGTATAGGATATCAATCCCCATAACAGACATATATAACAACATTTAGTTCATCAGAATAGATAAATACTAAATAAAACTTACTATAAAATGTTTATAAATTAATCATTGTCTAATAGAACTTATTTATTCATATTTAAATCACAAATTGTTGAAAGTGCATCTACAATATGCTATGTACAGTTCAGGACACAAAAGAGGAAAAGATGAATAAGTTATAGTCCTTGCTTCCTAGGAAATCATTGCATAGTTAGCTACAACGACAAAGATGAACACAGAGCAGTTTATGATGCAGTGTGAAATAGCTGCAGAGCGCTCTGTGAGCATTGACAAGTATGGTTTAATATTGGTTGTGCCATAGAAAAGGCAATTTTCGAATGTGCTTTGAAGAGTATGTAAGAGTTTTCCAGCCTCAGAAAGCATGGAAGAACATGTCAAGTAGGAAAAATAACATTCACAAATGCACGCAAATGAACATGCGTGCAGTCTTTGAAAAACAGCAAGTAGTATATATAACTGGACCCTTTGTAAGGTATACATGAGGAGTGCGTGTGTGTGTGTATGTGTGTGTGTGTGTGTGTGTGTATACGTGCATGCTGCAGTTAGGGGCAAAAGATAAATCAGTAAAGAAAAAATTGAAGCCAGACTATTGAAAGTTTTGAATGATGTGATAAAGTTTCTAATCTACTAAGAAATAAAGAGTTATCACAGGTTTTATAATCAGGGCAATAGCATGACCAAGATTGTGTTTTAGAAATAGCTTTTCGGCAGCAGCTTGGAAAAGAAATTGAGGCAAAAGCAGGAGGTGGAGCTGGACTGGAACCAAGGAAACCAGTTGGAAGACTATTTTAACATTGCTACAGAAAACTGAGGATGTACTGAACAAAAGCAATAGCAATAGGAATAGAAAGCAGAGAGCGCAGATATGAGATATTTTGGAGGTTGAACAAAGTGTCTTGGTAACTGAATGCTGAGGTTAAGTAAGAGGGAAGATTAAAAGATATCTGAGGTTTCCCATTTAGTCCCATTAACAGAAGTGTGAAAATATAAAGGTGGACTCACCTAAAGAAGAATGAGAACAAAATTACGAAATCACTTTTAGATAGACTATTTAGATTATAAAAAAGACAATTTGTTCAATGTTTAATGTTTGCAATATAAAAGAAGAAAGGAAATAAAATGAAAATCATACCCTGACTACCAAGAAATTGTCACAATGGTTAGCATAGTGTTAATATATTTAATCTAATTTAAAAGTGTATAACTTTTTAATATAGTCATATTGCACTTTGTATCTTGTTTGCTTATATTTTTTAATCTTTAGCACAATAAGTCTTTGTAATCATGCCTAATATTTCAATATGTCATGGTTCAATAAACCATGTTCCCATTATATCATTAACAGTAATGAAAATATTTGTTCCTAAACATTTATTTACATTCAAGATTAACCCTCAAGATTATCACACTTTTAAGTATATATCCTAAGGAAATGAAATCAGTAAATCATATCTTAAATCCATATCTGCTCTCCATGTTCATTGCAGCATTATTCACAATAGCCAGGATGTGAAAACAACCTAAGTGTCCACTCAAGGATGAATGAATAAAGAAAATGTGACACACACACACACACACACACACACACACACGCATACACATAATAAAATATTATTCAGCTGTAACAAGAAAAAAATCCTGCCATTTGTGATAACATGGATGTACATGGAGGGCATTATGCTAAGTGAAATAAACCAGACACAGAAGGAAAGACAAATACCTCATGATCTTACTTACACATGGAATCTAAAACAATCTAGCTCACAGAAGCAGAGATTAGAATGGAGGTTATTAGGGGTAAGAAGGTGGGGGAAGTTAGAGGGGTGTGGTTCAAAGGATACAAAGTTGCAGCTGTAAAATGTTAAGATTAATAAATACAGAAATCTACCACTTTTCTTGTATCCATTCATCCATTAAGCAGGGGGGGTACTACTGTTTCATGTCCTTTGGATACTGGTTTGGATATCAGCTGGACATGGTATATGTTCTTACTGATTGACCAGTAAGGATATTGTTTGAACATAAAAATTTATGTGTGAATAAATGGTTGATCTTAAAGATTTATGTACAAGTCTTCTTTATGTATGAAGATTTTCATTACTGTTAATGATAGAGTGGGAACATGGTTTATTGAATCATCAGTCACATATCTCTCTGCTGCCTTGTGGTAAATTACTCAGATCTCAACAGGAATTTGATATTTCCGACCAGGTCAAAACGTATAATTTCAGTCTTTCCTCTTACGGTTATCCCACTAAACACACCACTCAAATAATCTAAGAATTTTTTCCTTCATGAAATACTCAGAAATCAAGGACATCAATAGTACTTCCCTCTCAGAGAAGAGTTGAGGAATTCTTTGTCTTGACACCTTACTATCAATTCATGTTTTACATATTGAGAAAAGTTATTCAGAGAATATTACTTCTCCCCAAGATTTTATCTACAATTTATATAGGATTTATTGGAGTAACCTTTATATTATGTATAATATAAAACCATTAATTATCTGTTTTCAGAAAAACATATACTACAGTAGATTTGTTTGTTTATATATCTGTTTTTGTTTTTGGTATATCTATGTCCATAGTGTCAAAAAAAGTAAGAGAGTATTAGAAGAACAAACCTAAGTAAATGAAATAAAATATACAAATAATAAATAAATCTGCTTTAAATAAAATGATAATCTGTAACCTTGGACTAAGTGTCAATCAGAGGGAGTCATTAATTAATCAGATGGGATTTATCCAAGCAGTGTAAGAGTTATTTCTTTTGAATTTAATCAAGTACCTTTAGGGACTGAGAATTGGTCACAGTGAAATTCAGGTCTTAATTTGATTGGCATTAGTTGCAAAAAATATTTAGTCAATCAATTAGGTTGTTTATCAAGATAATTCACTAGTCTAATTTGACTTAATTTTTCAATCTTTTCTTAAATTTTGAAATAATCTGCTCATGTACCATACAATTTTAAAATATATTTTTCTTATTACTAGTATTAGTTACAACTGTTTATCTGATAAATAAATGAAAAGAAAGACATAAACCCCAGATTTTTTTGCATTTTAAAATTTCCATCTTGTAGGAAATAATAATTGCATTATCGTGAGTAATTGAGTGATTACACTCTTTGAATCTTAGTATTCTATTGTTGAATTTAAATCATTGAACTAGTGAATATTACGAAATATGTGATAACGTAATTGTAGTCTTTCATGTCCATTCTGGCCCTCAACTCTATTTCTTTTCTTATGTCTAATATAGGAGGAAGCTATTTGCATTCAAACTTTGTTCTCTTAAGAGAAAAATTGCTTGGAATTATGATTTATTGTATCTTCACAAATACTTTTTAAATAACAACTGCATACATGATTGCAGACTGTACATGAATGTTGTTTGAATCTGTAACTAAAGTCCAAGAGGAATGATTTTAGAATTTTTAATGTAAGTAGTAATACATCAACTTTCAGATCTGGCCATAATACATACTTTGTTTATCTGACCCTTTTTTTTTCTGCCATGTTTTCCTATATAAAAAACTGATATTTTTATTCACGTTAAGAAATAGAAGGAAGTAGTAGAACTCTACTGCCTTAAATATTTGAGAACAATTTGATAGACTCAGCAATATTTCATTCTTTGTGAAACATCTTAAGAGAGGTTGAATAAATTCCATATTCACAATTATCATGTAATGAGAAATTAATGATATACAGCTTGCAAAAGCAATTTCCACCTACAGAAAAGAAAAAAATTTCTTTCCAAATTGTTTTGCAGTTCTCTTTCTTCTTCAGGTACGCTACATTAAATCATTGCGGGCTTGAACTTAACGGTCATATATGACCCATCGAATAACATTCCCATTACTCAGCTTCTTTTATTGCAACATACAACTACTTCTAAATCTGAGTTTCATTTTACCGACTGCTAAAAAAAGTCTAAGAAATTCTTGGTATTTTCTAGTAGGAATGGGGCCAATATAACTAACCTTCATGTTACTGAATTTAAAATTTTATAGCTATTCTGGAGGGAGCAGGTAAAGCAAAACAAAGCACAACTGACTTAATCTATTGTATTGGGTTACAGTAAACTTGGATATTCTGAGGGTTCTTCATACTACACCAAAGAATTTCTGAGTTATAGCAATAAAATTATCAGGATGACACAAATTTACCTGGAGGTAATTGGATTGAATGCAACCTCCTAAGGTTTGTTAATTTAGTCTGTCTAGGACCTAGGACAGGGTATCAAAGATTTATCTGAGATACTATTCTGCTTTGTGTCCTCACAGTAACAAAAATCAGACAAACATACAAAAGAAAGAAAGAAAGAAAGAGTGTGGAAGTTAGTTTAGATTGGCTTTTCCTTCTGAATAGTATTAACAACATTGAGACTATAAATGAACAACAAATAAATATAAAATTCTTTAGTTGTTATTTATGATGGGAAAGAATTGATATAAATATTTTTGGAGACTTTTGTCATAGAGCCAAACGAGTAATAAATATAAAATGTTTAAGCATTAATTATTACTAATCAAAAGTATTTATCATCAAGATCAGCAGAATTGAGGTCCCCCTGACATTTCCATACAGCTTTTTCTCAGAGTAAGTATTCTAATTTGGACATCTCTCTTCCCATCCCATCCAAAAGGCCATCAAATTCTAATTGCTTCATCGTGAAAAGTTTTGCAAATTTTTGTTTCTGTTTTTGGCCTCCACTTTACTATATTAATCAAAACTGACTTTATCCATTGCCTCTGTTTTTCACAAGATTTTTTTCTCTTTTTTCTCTCTAAATAGAGTCAGTCCTCCACACTACCATCTTCCTCAAATCAAAAATCCCTTCTCAAATCCTTTTGTTTAAAAAAATTTCCTTTTTCTTATAAGATATGGACTAAACTCCTTACCATGGGACACCAGTCTCATCAGATATTACTTAGACTCCACCCACTTGGTGAAGAATTGTAATCTTTTGCCAACAGCCATGGGAGTGAGCTTGGATAGAGATTTTCCAGCAACAGACAAGCCTTCAGAGGCTGCAGCCTCAGACAAATAGGATTTTTTTTTGCTAGGATTTTTATTGTTTTAGGTCATACATTTAAGTCTTTAATCTATCTTGAGTTAGTTTTTGCAGATGGTGAGAAGTAGGGATCCAGTGTCATTCTTCTGACGGTGGCTATCCAATTTTCCCAGAACCGTTTATTGAAAAGGTCATCCCTTCTCTAAAGCGCATTTTTGTAGACTTTGTCAAAGATCAGTTGGCTGTAAATATATGGCTTTACTTCTGGATTCCCTATTCTATTCTATTGGTTTATGTGTCTATTTTTACACTATTATAGTGCCAGACTTTTTTGGTTACTACAGCATTGTAGTATAATTTTGAAGTCAGGCAATGTGAAGCTTCCAGCTTTGTTCTTTTTACTCAGGGTTGCTTTGACTATTTAGGCTGCTTGGTTCTATATGAATTTTAGAATTCTTTTTTTCTAATTTGTTGAAAAATGGTGTTGGTATTTTGATAGGAATTATATTGAATCTGTAGATTACTTTGGGCAGTATGATCATTTTAACAATATAAATTCTTCCAATCTATGAGCATTGGATATTTTTCCATTTGTTTATGTTGCTTACAATTTCTTTCATCAGTGATTTATAGTTCTCCTTATAGAGATATTTCACCTTTTTTGTTAAATTTATTCCTAGGTATTTTATTTCTTTTTTAGATATTTCAAATGAGATTGAGTTTTTGATTTGGTTCTCATCTTGATCAATGTTGGTGCATAGAAATGCTATTAACTATTGTATGTTGATTTTATAACCTGCAACTTTGCTCAATTCATTTATCAAATCTAGGAATCTTTTGTAGGAATCCTTAGTATTTTCTAGCAGTAAGATTATATCATCAGCAGAGATCATTTGACTTCCTCTTTTCCAATTTGGGTGCCCTTTATTTTTTTTCTTGCCTAATTGCTCTGGTTAGGAATTCCAGTGCTATGCTGAATAAAAGTGGTGAAAGTGAGCATCCTTGTTAAGTACATTCACATTGTTGTGCAACATATCTCAGGACTTTTTCATCTTGCAAAACTGAAACACTATACCCACTAAACACCACACCCCATTTTCCCTCCCTTCATTCCCTGATAGCCACCATTCTATGTATCATTTCTATAAATTTGACTACTATAGATACCTCATATAAGTGGAATCATACAGTATTTGTATTTTTCTGACTGGCTTATTTTACCTAGCCTAATGCCCTTAGGGTTCATCCAAATTGTCTCATGTGACACAATTTTATTCTTTTGTAAGGCTGAAAAATAGTATACATTTTATGTATATATCACATTTTTACTAAATTAACATATCAATGGATATTTGGCTTGCTTCCATTTCTTGTGAATAATGCTGCAGTAAACACAGGTGTGCATATCTATCTCTCTTTAAGACCCTGCTTTCAGTTCTCTGGAATTACAAATTTTGAGCTTATAGCTTTGGCAAATATTTTTGTTATTTTGAATAAATGCACATGTATACACGGGTGGTAACATACTATCTCAAAACTCTTAAGCATAAGGGTTATTAACATAACATCAATAAGTTACCTTATTTTATGCTATTGAAAATAATTAAATGAAACTTATTGAAAAGCAAAAATACGTTCTAGACTTCAAATTATTTTTCAAAAAATAAAGCCAAATAATAAACGTAGCCCTATGCATTGAAAGACATTGTCAGTATAAGAAAATTTAATATAATAGCTAAATTATTTTAAAAATTACATATCTATATTTCCACATTTTGAGCTAACTCAAAATTTTATCAAAGGACTTCACTAAATAATGAACTATCATAATATCTTTAAAATATAATTTATTACATATAAGTATAAAAAACAATTGTACTTCTGTGATATAATAGAAAATAGACATAAGAAGTATTCCTAAAATATTATATAGTGCACTACTTCCTTATGTTATATTTATATTCATGGGAATAGATATACAGCAAATTCTATACTCTCAAGGCAGACATTCAGAGAGTAGTTTCATTGTATTTGGTCTACATATCTATCAGTTTACACATAATTTCAGTATAAAGTTAGAAATAAAGCATTGGAAATTTCTTACTTATAAATTAAATAATAACAATTGAAGATTTTATTTCTCCTGATGAATTTTAAATATTCCTTTACAATACTTCTGTAAGCTTCAGACACTAATCTATACAACCTTGTCCAAAATAGTGACCACACAAATTGAAATTACTTGAAAATCATCTTTACTACAGCCTTTAAATTATTACATATTTACATATATTTTAGAATTTTAAAATACAAAAAAAAAATTCAGAGAAATAAAATGCAATTCACGCACAACACAAATCATAAACAAGCATTGTTAGCGTGTTTGCTTTTAGTGATTTTAAATGCATATGTGAAGTATCTTCTCACAATTAGTGCAAGATTTTCTTTTTATTTCTACAAAATAAGGAGCATTACATATAAATACAGAATGCCCTTCGACTTCTAACCCTGCTCCTGACCTGAACTCCATATTTCAACAAGTATGGAGATATTCATCATTATAAGTTGGGAGCAAATTCTTTCAGTATATTGTGTATATTATTATTGATATATATGTGTATACATATGTATTAGTATATATGTGTGTATGTGTATTATATATACCAGTGGTCCCTCAAGCTTTTGGCACCAGGGACCAGTTTGATGGAAGACAATTTTTCCATGGATGTGGAGGGATGTTTGAGGAGGGAGGTGAAGCTCAGGCAATGACGTGAGCGGTGTGGAGAGGCTGTAAATACAGATGAAACTTTGAAGCTTTGTTGGCTTGCTGATGCTCACCTCCTGTTGTGTGGTGCAATTTCTAAGTTTGTTTCATGGAAGACAATTTTTCCAAGGACGTGATGGAGGGGCGGCATAGAGGCAGAGCTCATGCAGTAATGTGTGTCCCAGTTCCTAACAGGCCAGGGACCAGTACCGGACTGCAGCCCCGGGGGTTGGGGACTGTAGATATATGCCATAAGAGATTGATTCATATATTTGCATAAATGATATGCTGTACACATGGTTTTTCAACTTAACATTGTACTCAACAATATACTTTTGTGTTCTGTGTAGGTCTATATAGATTCATTATTTTTTCATTTTACAGTATTTCATCACATGAATAAATAACATGCCATTTATCCATCATTATATTAGTGAACCTTTAGGTTGTTTATTATATTTTCTGCATCAAAAGATACTTCATTTACTGGTTTCAAAACATCAAATTTTTTTAATTTTAGTCAAGAACAGACTTTCCAATGGTTTGGAGGGAACAGCTCATACTTACCAGGATGAGTAAATTGAGAGATATATTTAGAAAATTAGACAAATGAGGAGGGGTAATTTGTTCTCAGGTCTTTGAATAATGTAGTAAATCAAACCAGGTGGTAAATTCCTTGAAAATCTGTTTTAAATTTGTCAGAGATTTCAAAGTGAGTAACAAATTAACTTCAAACCTCATATACTTGCAATGAAACTCGGCAAAGAAAGTGAACTTTTTGGGGTACCACAGTGTATCTGAACGTAGACGTAACATATCTCACTTTAAAGTGAAGGATTTTATATTTAGAAGTGTTGTCACTAGTAAGATTTTAAAATTTATGTGAGATGTTTAGCAACGTGCATAGCTGCGTCTCATTTTCCTTATTTTTAAATGACTGAGAAAGACAGAGCAAGTGTACTGGGGAATTTTGAAGATACTATTAATTTCTATTGTTTGGTGAGTGGGTCTAGTTGGTTGTCTCAAATGCTACCCCAATTATGCCTCAGTAAAATCATGCAAATCTTCAAAAGAGAAAAGTATGGTTCATTTTCAAGTCAGAGGATTTGATAAAGATTTAAAGCCATATGTTATACTATTTAGACACAAAAAATGAGTCATATTCTTCCCTAGATGCATAAAAATCATGCTTGCCATTCCATTGTGGTCTGTTTTGCCTTCTGTATTTTATGATGGGATGAATACAAGGTAAAGCTATCATTTTAAATAAGTAAACATTAGAAACATAAGATATCAAAGAATTTAATTTTCTAAACTTTCAATATACACATACTGAATGTTTATCCTCAGAAACTGTCATTTAAAATTCATTCCTTAAACTGATCTTTAATAAGACTGGTATTTTAGTACTGATGCTATTAATATCTGGTTTCTAGGCTCCTTCAGCCCTTAACTGTCATGGCTCCCTGGAAAAAACCTACTTCTTAGTTTACCCACATGTATCATTACCAATTTAATTTGTATACACATGTATATGTCTGTATAAATGTTTCTGTGAATATATAACATATATATTTCATAAACATATGTTTCTATGTATATTTCAGAGTCCCTTCTAGCTTTAAAGTATAATAAGCAATATAAACAAAATTAAAATATTTGATATAGAATGGGGGAAATGCAACTTCTATAACAAAAATATTAGCATCAGAATTTTTTGAATTTGTAGAAACCAATAAGACAAGACAGGTGACATGGTAAAATGGTCAAAGCCTTACGAATAAGTAATTTACAGAAGAGTTAATGTCAATGACAAAAAACATAGAAAGAAATGGATAATTTCACTAGTTTGAGTCAAAATATTAATAGCTATTACAAACTCTTACCCCAGACTAATGAAGTCTGGGATATAACACTGGATTGATCTTCCCCAAACACTGCTCTCCAGAATGTAGAGATTTAAAGTAAATGTACAATGTTATAATACCTGTTCCATTGGTTCCTGGTTATCAGAATGATTTATTGTGAAATTCCTCTAGACAAGTTCCCTCTGTACGGACAATGATGAAAACTGGCACCTCAGAAAGGCTAAGTGCCAAGCAAAATAGAAAAGATATATTAAGAATAGTAGGGGATTTTCCACTTCAACTTCATTTTATGCAACTAAGACAACCCTGATTGGTGGAAATGCACCTGAGATGTTGGACCTCCTGCTGCAACCATTGTCCAGCTAGGTGTTGTATTGACATTTTGTGTCCTTTAAAACTAATAAAACTGATGTTGAGATCATATTGAAGTATTTACGTTACTTACAAACCTAAAACAAAATTATGTTTATTCAATGGCCATGTAGCACACAGCTAGCAATCAGAGAAGAACATATTAACACAAAAATGGAGTACACTTTTAAAGAAAGAATAAATCAGTTACTTTCAGGTATTGATAAGGATCTGGGAAGTGACAAAACTCTTACATATTAATGACATAAACACTTTAACAAGAAATACCTAATGCATTTAAAAGGAAAGACACGTAATTTCACTTTCAGCCATATTTCTGAGAGTTTTGTTTCCAAAGCTTACTATTTTTTGGACACCTATGGAGTTATATAGAAATATGTGTGTGTGTGTGTGTATGTATGTATGTGTGTGTGTATATATATATATACACATATATATACATACGTACACACAGGATCTGTTGCTTAGCGATTAATTTGAATTCCAGCCCAGGTAATGACATATTCAATAAACTTCATAGATGATTCTGATATATAACTACAGTTGAAAAATAACTTCAATGTAAAGATTTTCCTGTGAGCCCAAGGAGATCTTTATAAGATAATTCACTAAGCAATGTTTGTAATAGTCCCCAAAATATCCCAAATTCCATCTATAATTCAACATATAAATGAATCATTATATTCAAACTATAAAACAACTTGAAGCAGGCAAAATTAATTAACTAATCCATTGGTATCAACATGGATTAATATCAAAATAACTTTGAAGATTAAAGAAATATAACTATAAAATTATTTTTATCTGTGTAAAAATTAAATACAAAAATATCTCTTTTATGGTCACATACAGGAATTAAAGTAACAAATTTATGGACTAATGCGTGTACTGCAAATTCCTGATGATGGCTGACTAGAAAGTAGGAGGAAAGAGGAAGACAGGAGGAAAGTTTGAAAAGGCAAATACAGGAGAATTTAACATCATCTCTACTATTTTATACTTTTAAAAGAGATATAAGATAAATATGAAAGATGTTGATATTCATTATTTGTAATAGATTGGTCTTTGTAATATAATTCTTTGATTTTTCTATGATTGTGAAAAAATACTTGTGAAATCTTTCTTACAGATAAATTTTAAATAATATACGTAGCACTTCCCCCTCCAGGAGTAAAGCTTAATAGTTTCCTTTCCTTCCTTGAGATGGGCTATGCTCTATTTCAAAGAATAGTGTAGGGATAGGAAATACTATTACTTTCCAATGGAGAAATCTGGCAAACACTATGTTATCCAAGTGATAAAGAACAACATCACCAGTCACATCATGTGGATATCACATAATCACTGATATAAAGTGACGAGAAGGGCGCTTCTTTTTTTTTTTTCTTTTAGGTAATCCTTACATATTTATTGAATGAATCAGTCAACATATTATTTAATGAATATATTCTAGTGTTTACCCAATAATAAATTTAAGACTTGTACAATAATTTTTAAAAATAGCTATTTGAGTTCTATAATGTTAATACCTCTGCTCTTGGATATTCTTTCCCAAAACCCATAAACCCATTCTAATTATGAGAGAACATCACAAAAGGCCAGATTAGAGAACATTCTATAGAACACCTGGCTATTACTCTTTAAGACTGTCGTGGCCATTCAGAATAAAGACAGGTAGAGAAACTACTGCTCTGCCCTGGATTTTGGAATATTAAAGGATATTGCTAAATATCAAATAGGGTCTGAAGTTATTTAATTGTAACATATCAAAACAATTTCCTAATTTTGACAAATGTACCATGGAATCTAATATATTAAAATGAAGAAATTGTATGTGGAGTATATGGGAATTCCCTGTATTATCTTTGAAACTTTTCTATAAACTAAAATATGTTCCAAAATAAAATGTTAATTCAAAAACATACATGTGAGTATAATACTAATTGTAAGAAAAAAGATTATTGTTCACCCTATCAAGGAATGATCTCTGTTCAGCTTTCTAAAGCTATATAAAGTCTTAAAATTTTGTGTATATTATTTATAAAATAATATAATCATAAAAATTAATATAATTAATTTTGGAGGTATTCTACTAATCCTATAAATCCTCATCAATGACTAGTAATATTCCTACATGACAGATAGCCAAGTAAGTATTCGATTATTTCCAGCAAAGGACAATGGTCAAACTATTTTTCCTTTTAGATTGAATATTGCTATTTAAAAGTTAACATGATTTTTCTTTTGTAATTTCCTTCAAACCTCTCTAATTAACCAAATTATCATATCCAAATGCTCAAAAAATGTTAACATCATAATAAACATAAAAAGTATTCTCTGACATGCAATAAGTGCAAAAGCTTGTGTTATTCCCTCTGCCACTGAGGCCAATTTAAATCATTTATTTTTGAACAGACAAGTTTGCATTCACGGCAGTTTTTAGAATTAATATTATTATTGACCTATTCATTTCCTTAGATTTTAGATTCTTTTTTTCCCAGAAGAAGACATATTTCTTTAAATTTCTCCATAAAAGATAACAATCTTTAAAAAACACAAAATAATCTATTAAAATTAGTTTGTTTAAGCATGAACATCAAAATAATTTAAAAAATATGACAAGTGTATTAATATTAATTAAACTCTTTACCATTCAATTGTTATTTACAAAATAAAAATATTTTTATTTTTAATGTCAGCATATCTGATCCTTATGTATGGCTATGCTCCAAAGGCCTTAAGTTATCTTACTCTTTTGTTGAAAAGCAATCACAAAATACAGTTCTATCTTAAAAGTTGTTGAAATTTGGACATTTCCTGAAGGCAGTGAGAAGTCTTTGAAATTACTGGAAAGTATTGCTTTTAATTCAGTTTTAGCATTCCTCTTTCACAGGCAAAGCCTATAATCATGTAGTTCCCTGTCACCAAATCGAGCCCGTTACACACGTAACAGTTTTGACAGTAATTATCACCTCTATCTCCTTAATTTTTCCTCCTGTACGCTTAGAAATCATTGTCATCTTTGACTTTCTATTCCATTAATTCCGATATGCAAACCAAGTCCTGGGGTTCAGCATACCTCAATCTTATCTCCATTCTTTCATTTTCAGTTCTTCATCTACCACAACCTATGTTTTAATCTCTTCATGTTTCTCCAAACATGTGTACCTGTCATGTAAATTTCCATA
>CAUYSK010021763.1:0-17746 GCA_963575035.1 Avahi laniger
TCTACTCAGCCACAAAAAACAATGGTGATCTAGCACCTCTTGTATTATCCTGGATAGAGCTGGAGTCCATTCTACTAAGTGAAGTATCACAAGAATGGAAAAACAAGCACCACATGTACTCACCAACAAATTGGTATTAACAGATCAACACTTGTGTGCACATACAGTAGTAGCATTCATCGGGTGTCGGGCAAGTGGGAGGGGAGGAGGAGGTGGCTATATTCACACCTAATAGGCGTGGTGGGTACTGTCTGCGGGATGGACATGCTTGAAGTTCTGACTCTGGTGGGCAAAGGCAATATATGTAAGCTAAAAATTTGTACCCCTGTAATATGCTGAAAAAAAATTTTTAGGCTTTGCAGGCCATATAAGGTCTCTGTCACATATACTTCTTTTTTAACCAACCGTTTAAAAATGTAAAAACCATTCTTAGCTCATGAGACTTATAAAAATAGGCCTAGGCAAGATTTGCCTGTCGGACTTACTTTAGGCCCCTATTAGGACTTTGACTTTTACTCTAAGGAAAATATTATTTGACTCATGTTTTCAAAGAATCACTATGGCTGTAGGAAGACAAGGGAGACCAGTTAGAAGGACACTACAGTAACCAGAGCAGATATGATGACAGCCTAGACTGGGGTGTAACAAGGAAAATGGGGAGAAGTGGTTAGATTCTGGTTTTTAATTTTTTTTTTTTCCCCAGATGAAGTAGATGGATTTGGGGAATGAGAGAAACTCATGGATGACTCTTAAGACTTTTGGCCTGAAGAACTAGAAGACAGATTTCTGTTAACCATGAGTGTGAAGAATGTGAGTGGAACAGGTTTTGCAGTGTGTGTTTTGCTTCAAAAGAGAGTAGAATTTATATTTGTCAAGTTTCAAAAAAGATCCTGCTGTGATCTGAATAGAGTTGCTTTAAGCATAAAATTAATTTGAAAGAAACGGCATCTTAAACCATGTTCTATCTTTACAGCTGATAACATAGACCAAGTATTCTTTTGTGTCTCTGAATAAGGTTCTGTAGTTTCCTTCATATAGGTTCAGCACTCTTTCTAATGAAAGCGTTCCCGGACATCTTATACTTTTTTTGTTGTTGTTATAGTGAACGAGAGATTCTATTATAAAATTACAATTTCTAGATGGTTACAGTTGGCATTTACGGAAGCTACGAATATCTACTCATTTAGCCATCCTAAAAAACTCTCATATTCCCTTTGATTCTCTTGTATTTTATAAACATTTATCAATAGCTCAACACTATTACTTTCCCTCTTTATTTGCAATAGCTATATTTTCTATTTCTAAAACATTTCTGCATACATTGGCTAGAATTTCAAGAACAATGCTAATCAACAGGTAGGAAGACATCCTGGTTTAAAGGGACTACTGTCAGGTTTTCAGTATGGTATCAAAGTTGTTTTTCATGTTTTTAATTTAGTGATCAGATTTTCATCTTTCCATTGTTTTCAGGTCTCTCAATTCCCTCTTACTCACCATTTGCATTAGTTGCTACTTCCTTTTGAGTCTGATAAGAAAGAAATTCCAGGGTTTTTCCCTCCTAATCTATTTTTTGGCATAATAATTTGCATGAATTGTTCTTCAGAATTGTCCCCTCCTTTTGAACTGAAATTTATTTTTCTTAAATTCAACTATTTTTCTTTGTTTTGTTTATCCTAATGGCAGGAGGTCTACCCTTGTTTAATGCTGGTTTAGAGCAGCAGTTCTCAACGTCAGACTTATCGACATTTTTGGCCAGGTAATCCTTTGTTGTATGGGGTGGGGTATACTATTTACTTCATGTTTAGCAGCATCTCTGGCCTGTACTAACTAGATGCCAATAGCAGCCCTCCCCTGGTGTTACAACCAAAAATGTCTCCTGACATTACAAGTGTCCTCTTTGAGGGCAAAAGTACCCCTGGTTGAAAAATCACTGATTTAGTCAAGAAGATGACATGGATTCCATCAGAGACTAAACTTGCCTTCTATCACTGTAGGACTCATTTCCAATGGTCACCTTCTTGAGACTTTCCCATACAACCCATGTAAATTAGGACATTCCCCCTACATGCAGCCACCCACCCACCCATCCACACATCTTCCATTAACTATCACAGTACATTGCATAGTATGGTCCCTTGAGGTCTGTAAGGTCAAAACTGTTTTTATGTGAGTACTAAGACATTGTTTGCCTTTTCCCCACTGTACTGCTGTTTGCATTAGTGGTGCTGACACCCTGGCACGAATCAAGGCAGTGACATCAAACTGTAATAGTAGTCACTGCAGTCTTCATCACCATGCACTCGGTTAAAAAAAGTCAGTTTCACTTAAGAATGCTCATGAAGAAGTAGTACAAAATTAATTTCATTAAATCTTGACCTTTGAGTACACATACGTATTTTTAACATTTGGTGTGACAAATGGGAAGTATATATAAAGTACCTTTGGCTCCTTATAAAACATGACAGATTACCTTAGGAAAAGCACTTGTATGACTGAACTATAAGTAGCCACTCTTTTATGGAATAGCCACTCTTTTATGGAATATCATTTGTACTTGGAAGAAAAACTGACAAAGTATTCAGACTCGAATATTTGGCAGATGTTTTCTCAAAAATGAACGAAGTGAACCTATTGGGATAATATAAGTAGATAATATACCTACACAAAGCTCTTTTAGGCCCTCAATAAATTAAGAGTGTAAAAGGGATCTTGAGACCAAAAAGTTTAAAAGTGTGCTCTATCAGTCCATTTTATTGTTTTTGTAACACTATCACCTGAAATTCTTATTCACAGTTATGTTTACCTTTTTATCGTCCATCTTTCTCAATTAGAATGGAAGCTCCAAAAGAGTAGAGACCTTGCCCATCTTACTGAGCACCATATCCCTAGTGCGTAAAATCTGACTCAGCGCATAGTAGGTATTCAATATTATTTTGACAAACAGAATGAATTTAATGTGTGGACAGCATATTTAGGCACAGACAAAAGAAGATGGATCATTTTTAATTTACAGAACAGACACATTATCCTTTCATCAATTAGCAGTTTCAGGATATGGATGAAGGAACTGCCAGTTGAAGGCAGCTCCAGCAGACAGGTATCATGTCTACTCTGTGGAGCCTGCTCTCTCCCTCACGTTGCCTCTTTAGCCCAGGTACTAGTTATAGGTGCCATCCCTGCTTTCTACTAGCTGTAGCTGCCCCCACCTCATGGAAACACTGGAGACTATGAGGACTGCTGAGTGCTTCCTGAAGCTGTACATGTCCAACAGTGAGAGGGAGGCCAAGCTGTGTACTTTCACTCTGTGAGTTAGCAGTTGCGAATGTGGGTCAAACGTCCCCACTAACTTCCTGAGGACACTTGTGTCTGGTTTTTGGAACTAGACTTTTCATATTTTTATATCCCATTGCCAAATAAGATGGGATAAGAACTCAAATCCCGGGTTTACAATACCACTTACCTTACCCAGAAGTTCTCTTAGAATCTATATTCCCTTATTACAAATTGGTTCAATTAGCCTGGTTTCCCAGTCCAAAGAGCATTAGAACATTGAACAGAATGAGAAAATGAAAGGAAGCTGGATAAGGATAAGATCAGCCAGCAACACATACCGAAAGATCACAATAAAGTAATAAAGGAAAACACAGACAAAGGAGACATGCTAAGTCACAGGCACAGAAGCTGGGACCAATTAGAGTAGGAATAATCAGTCATATACTACTTAAACTCACCTGAAGGCACCCAGACTACACTGCAGTATAATAATATTGATAATGAGAATCCCAAATGAAACAATGATTATGACAATCTAAGAAGTAAAGAAAGCATCAAATATTTCTGAGGATTTCAAAGCAAAAATAAAATAGAAAAACAAAAATGTTTTAAATCCAGCCAGATGTGGTGGCTCACGACTGTAATGCCAGCACTTTGGGAGGCCAAGGCAGGAGAATCATTTGAGGCTGAGAGTTCAAGACCAGAGTGGGAAAAATAGCAAGATCCCATCTCTAAAAAAAATTTAAAAATTAGCTGGGCACGGTGGTGTGCACTTGTAGTCCTAGCAATTTGGGGGGCAGAAGCAGATGGACTGCTTGAGTCCAGAGATTTAAACCCGATCTCTTAAAAAAAAAATATACACAGACCATATATATATTTTTAAATCCTCTTCCATCCCTCCCTAGACCCAAAGGACAAATTTTAGCTGAGGATAAACAGCTAAAATTGTTAGAACAATTTCTGTAAGAGTTATTTAACAGTAGAAAGCTATATAGAATAGTATATAGCATGCTACATTTTGTGTACAAAAAGAAGAAAAATAAGAATGTGTTCATATTTCTTTTATCTGGAAAAAGGAACACAAGAAAGTAATAAACTAGTTATCCATCAGGTAAGAAGGAGAATGGAGTGGGCATAATATTTGTCAATGTTTACTTTTGATTTTTGAACTATGGAACTATATGGGATTTCATTTATAGCAAAGGCAAAATTCTTTTTAATTACAAAGAATTTTAAAAATAAGCTTTCATATATTAAATTTTATCTACAGCTTTTACTGTAGATATGCAAGAAACTGTCTAGAATTTCCATGGAAGATCTAAAGTTGATTTACAGAAAATTTTACAAATTGTAGATTGCATCCAATGAAAGAAAAATATACAAACTCAACAGCCTATAATTACAAATCTAATCCCATGAGTGTGTTCTTTTCCTTGTCAGAACACAGGTAATTACAGAGTCTTAGACACAAAAAGATGGTGGTAGTTAAGCAGTCTAACCTTCATTCCAAGAACAGAAAATCTCCTAAATAAAAAGTGGAAGATTTCATTCCAATCAAACACTGGTTCAATAAATAGCAGGCATCTAGCCCATTACAGTAAGGCACTGTGGGGGGTACATGTAGGCCAGAAATGACACACTGGTCAAAGAACTCATGGTCTAGTAAGGGAGACAAAAATACAGCAAAAACAAAATCAGGCTGAAGATGGCAGCACTTTCTGATGCTTCCCAGAGAGATGCCCAAATGGTAGAGAATTTGTTTAAGGGGGGGGCGAAGGTTGGGAAAGGAGAGGGAATATTCTGGGAAGTCATCTTGGAAAAAGAAATGTATGGGGTAGTAAAGAGGAATGGAGGTTTTGTTGGAAATGGGATGAGGGTGAACAAGATTCCAGGTAGAAGGAACAAGACAAAGGCATTAAAAACAGTATATGGTAATTTAATTCAGTTAAGACTGCTGGAGCCTACAGAGTAAGGGAGAGAAGAAGGGTTACAGATTGAAAATCCCTAACAGGAGAATCTGAAATGCTCCGAAATCCCAAACTTTTTGAGCACTGACGTGATGCCACAAGTGGAAAATTCCACACCTGTGGAATGTGGAATTCCATGTGACAGGTTGCAGTCAAAACGCAGGCACACAACAACGAAGATGACGTTAACACTGCAGAAAAAATGTCTATAAATGACACAGTGAAAATGTGTGATGGGCTTACTGAAGGACTAGAGTAATGTGCATTCATAATAGAATAAGAAATCATGTCAGCTTATAAAATCAAAGAGAGTTCTAAGACAAACACCATTGTTAATGAGGCAGATGACTCTGAAGGAAACATTTTAAAAAGCCATTAAGCAGAATGCCTCCGTATTCTTGGAGGACCCGCTTCCTGGTCCCTCAACTGCTTCTGATGTTTCTTCTCATCTAAAAAAATAAAATACAGTATCTAGTAACTTTTTAATCAAAACACAGCATTGCAAGTGGAGACAAAAAGTCTGCCCTTGTTAGTTGGTGTTGTTTAACAGCTGCTACAGGTATTCTGGCTACGCTGCTGTGCTGCTTAGTTACCCTGGACACATTATTTTTTTGCAGTATTAATGGTACATCATATTTTTTCTTGTTAAGTAATTATATATGTACATAAGTATAAGAAAATGATTGCTTACTGGAAGCATATAAACTCAGTCAGGAATGATGGTGATGCCAAACAACCAGACTGTTCACATGGGTGGCTGAGATAGTGTCATCTTTGCTTTCTGATGGTTCAATGTACACAAACCTTATTTCACGCACAAATTTGTTTAAAGTATTATATAAAATTACCCTCAGCTTACGTGTATAAGGTATATATGAAACACAAACGAATTTCACGTTTGGATTTGGGTCCCCTCCCCAAGACATCTTGTTATATATATCTGCAAATATTCTAAAAATCTGAAAAAATTCAAAATCCAAAATCCAAAACACTCTGGTCCCATGCATTATAGATAAGTGAAACTCAACCAGTACAATTTACCTAGAGAAACAAAGACCAGATCACAAAGGGTCTTGTGTGTTATGGGAGGAGTCTCCATCGGAGAAATAAAGAAGGGAAGATATTTTAGAAAGTTCAATAAGAAGGCTACTGCTAAGGTCCACAAAGAGTATAACAATCTTCCGCAAGAAGAAATGGAAGTCAGAATTCATTCATAAATGGTTTAGGAAGTTGAACAATATTTAGTGGAAAATGATGTTTTAGGGAACGGGGGCAAGACGTAACTGGGATGAAACTCAGGCGTTAGACTGGGGTGACTGGGTAAGTGGAGGTACTTGGAATGCACACAGAAAATGCAGAAAGAAAACCAGGAGAGGAATCCGCCCAAGAAGACTGCCAGTGGAAACACTGATTATAAGAATCAGAAGACACACTTCAAGAATGAAATAATTTAAATAAACTGGGAAACCTAAATTGAAAAACTGAGAAAAAAGTTAGAAATGTTTTGTTAGATGGAAGTATAGAAGAAAACTTCGTGTTTCAGCAGCAGCATATGCTGCTTTAGGACTCAATTTTAAAAACCCCAAATAAACCCAAACTGGGATGTATTTTTTTAAAGTTTTCTCATAATTTGTTTTGTACTTGTTCCTGATTAAGAGATTTCAAATATAAATAAAGCCAAAATGCATACCTTTTCTGCTTTTTTGTCAGAAATGTCTTGCTTTTCCAGAACAGCCATGCTCTCCTTCAGGTTCTTCACAATGTCTGCTGGAGATTTGTGAGACTTCCCGAACGGGAACGGCATGACGGCAGCGCCAGAGGCCTCCGCTGCACTCTGCCTGCTCTACCTGCAACACAGCACAAAGCTCATGTGAGAAAAAAGTGGGATTAATAGAAGACATACTTTCTAAATCCTAACTTGGGAAAGAAAACCAGTGCTAAAGAAAGTCATTTTACATGACTTTCAAAATCAGCAGGAACGGGGACACCCACTAACATACACAAGAAATGACAATACAGAGATGTCTTAGAATTACAGAACACCTTGTTACTTTTCAAAACACTTTTTTTCCTTCTCATTCAAGTCATCTGCTCTCCTAATCACCCATTTGAGGAACATGCTGATTGATGCTGCTGATGTAGGTGATGCCCACAGCAGCTAACACTCACAGGGCAGCTACTACTGCCAGGCATGATGCTAAGCACTTTAATTCATCACCTCATGGAATCCTTTCAAACAATCCTGAGGGACATTATTTCTCCCATTTACTGGTGAAGTTTAGCAAGGTTGAGAATCAGGTTTAAGATACTAAGCGGTAAAACAAGCTCAGGTCTGTCTTGATCCAAAGTGTTCTACAACACTGTACCTCCAATTAATAGGTATCTCTATCTTACAATTGAGGAGACTGAGGCAGAAAGCTAGGCAAGGAGCTTAGCCAAACAGCAGTGGCAACAAGTGTACTACTTAGGTCTCTCCAGATGCGTTTTCCCCCAGCATTCATGCTGCTTCTCCTAAGCAACACACACACACACACACACACACTTCCTCCTCGTCAGTCAGTCACAGGGGCTCAGAGTTGGAGAGAATCCTGGACGGCACTCTGGACAACTCTCCCATCAGATCTTCCAATCCTTTATGTGACAGTTTCAACATGTACTCTTTCTGCAAGGATGTGACCATCTCCTATGAAAGAACTCACTGGATAAAACTCTGGGGATAATGAACTTTAGGAAGTTCTTAATTTTTTGTGGGTAGCAGAAAACATTTCAACCACATAAACCATAATATATTACATCATCCAAAAGGAGGACATGCAACTATCCCAAGAAGCCACTGTGAAAAAATGAAGTTAACAAGACAAACAATGGAAGTGACTTGGGAACACACTGGCAGTTACAATTTTTCACTAAATAAACTAAGAGGTTAAACTCATAGGCATCAAATAGCCTCATATCTGACATCAAAAAGTAACACTTTTCAGAAGAACCCTGTGGATCACTTAGGTCAGTGGTTTTCAAACTGTGAGTTGCAACCTCCTATATTTACCTGCCCCAGGGGCCCCTCACACACACCAAAGTAGGAGGAGGCAGGTCTCAGACACCCCAACCCTACTTTGTTCTCCCCCAATATAAACACAAAAATATCTCCATTGCATAGCATCATGACACTTCTTTTGAACTTTGCCTAAGATTTCATTTGAAGAAAGAACTTGAATATTTTTTTCCCTAACGTTTGAGATAGAGTGACCTATATATCTGTTTGCAGAGAATAAATGTTTAGGGGAAGAGCATACAAATGAATGCTAATGTTAAGCCTACAATTAAATCATAAGTATATTATTTCTCAACATGTTTTGATGTGATCTGTTCTGACCAATCTCTATCCCCAAATATTGCCTATCTTACCTTCTGTCAGTTTGTAAATCCTTTTTTGATCAAATTACAGCCATATTTTCATTAATCAAAGAGAAATAGACTAATACATGTCTTCTGCCATAGGTCGTCAAAATTCAAGGATGCTTAAGTCCACTTCTAAATAATACTTCCATGACAAGAAGTTTGGACTGACTATAGGGGAATCACTCCCAACTAGCTATTAAATTATCTCTCTGATTACCCAGCTAGATGGGACACAAATCCTGGATTGTTCTTTTCCATTACATGTTTTTTTTCTCCTTTGTGGGGGGGGCACACAGGTTGCTTCTCCATAAACACAGTGGGTCACACTCATAATAAAGTCCTCTGAAAATATTATCTTTCCTATCTGTAAGTCTGCAAAGAATAGCAGTGAGGTTATATATGTCAGTGCTGGGTGGAGGGTGGGAATGTTTAATGGTATTTTACAGGAAGTGCTACGGTGCTATGCAACAGAGATATTTTCAGCTCTGGCTCAACAGTGGAAGAGGTCACTTTCCAGGGTAAAGGAGATTTAAACGTCCTATCACACACCAAATGCTGGTCACAGCAGAAAGAGCACAGTGCCAAAGAGAACACAGACATAAAATGCTTCTGAGTGGGGAAGGGGCAGTGTCACACCATCATTCCTCTTAATTAACATGCCAGGTAGCTAAGATTTTACAGAACGTATGAATTCGTAAGACTGCACTCCGAGGAAATACAGTCAGTAACAAGTACCGAAAACGAGAAGTGACATTCCTCAGCAGGACCCAATCACACTGGTGAAGTTATTCATGACATGCTCATATTCTCTCCCCAGCTTTGTAAGTCTTTTTTTTTTATGATTTAGTTTTAAAAATGATTATTTGTTTACTTTCTCTTAAGTATACATTTCTTATTTTTAAATTATGAGTGCAATAATTCTCAACAAATCCTTTATGTCTTCAGATTCACTAATTCTTAACACAATTACCCAAGATTTTGGTGGGCAAAAGCAAGTAAATAACACTTCCTAAAACTGCATTAGAGAATTTCTGTTTCTTATGTCTAGGTTTGCCATGAAGTAAGCTTAACACATTGGTTGCCACACTAGAAAAAAATTGTTTTCCCTGGGGCGATGGTGGTTTTATTACGAAAATAGCATAAGAACTTGGAAAACAAAATGATCCTTTCTAATTTAATGAAAAACTTGTTATTTTTTATTGTTTTCTGTGAGTTACATGCAACTTGAAAAATAGTTCATGTGGCTCAAGGTAAAGAGACATGTGAGTTACATATGTTTGACGGGCCCCGGCTGAAAACTAGCATGAGTTAAATACAACTCACATGGCAATTAATGTGTTAAATATGTTGATGTTTCAGTCAACAACAGACCACATACACAACGGTGGTGCTATAAGATTATAATGGAGCTGAAAAATTCCTGTCACCCCATGATTTGTGTTACAATTGCCGACAGTATTCAGTACAGTAAGATGTTATAAAGGTTTGTAACCTGGAAGCAACAGCTACACCATATAGCCTTTGTGTGGCATAGTCTATACCATCTAGGTTTCTATAAGTACACTCTAAGGTGTTTGCACAAGGAAAGTGCCTAACGACACATTTCTCAGAAGGTGTCTTCGTCCTTAAGTGGAGCATGACTGTGCTAATGTATGCCACTCAGTGATCCAACTTTTAAAATAATTGAAAATATAGAAAAACTCAGAATTAAAGAATAGCCCCTAAGTGATGACCAAGTAGATAGACAATACATGTGCCTAAGAACACAGCTAAAAGTAAAAGTCATTCTTTAAGAAATAAAGCTCTTAATAAACATGTTAGATTAGCGTGCATAATGCTACTAAGTAGTGATTTTGTGTTACTGAATTTACCATGAGTACAATAAGGAAAATTTAAAGCAGCTACTAAGGTAAAAACATCCGTCTTGATGTACTTTGTCTCACAAGCTATGTGGTGAAATCCCAGATGTCTCGTAAGCATGTTCATTAAAGACATGAAGAAAGACACCAAAACCATCAGTCAAAAGAGATTAAAGGTGTAAGTTACCTCTGGGGAGCAGGAAAAGGGTAGGAATCTGGTATTTTTTTCTTAGACACCTTTTTGGTAAGTATTTGACTCCTTCAATCATACACATATATAACTCTGATAAACACACAAACTAAAGAAATCAGCAAATAAAATAAAAAATCCACCCTTAATACACAGAAAGTACTATTCACAAAACTTTCCAGGCTGGGTGCGGTGGTTCACACCTATAATCCTAGCACTCTGGGAGGCCGAGGCGGGTAGATTGTTTGAGCTTGGGAATTTGAGACCAGCCTGAGCAAGAGCAAGACTCCGTGTCTCTACTGAAAAAACAGAAAGAAATTAGCTGAACTAAAAATATATATAAAATAAGCCGGGCATGGTGGCACATGCCTGTAGTCCCAGCTACTTGGGAGGCTGAGGCAGGAGGATCACTAGAGCCCAGGAGTTTGAGGTTGCTGTGAGCTAGGCTGACGCCATGGCACTCTAGTCCAGGCAACAGAGTGAGACTCTGTCTCAAAAACAAAAAACTTTCGAATGCAAGGCTGAATACATCTATGGTATGAAACCTATTCAATACGTTACACATATGCACACACATACACAAAGCTAAAACTGATATTTTCTATTTTATTCAATTACATTTTAAAAAATACGTAAGTGACTAAATAGATTTCATGAATCACTAAGTGGTTTTAGTGATAATAAAGAGGAACAGGAAAATCTGAAACCAAATACTAAGTTAGTTTTAAAAAGAACTGAGCTTCATGCTTCAACTCTTGTTTTACTCTTCTTACTTGCAAGAAACAGGAGTTAATTCCTTCACAGAACAACATGTGACCTTCAGAAAATGCTCAAATGATAGCAAGAGCACCTTTAAGAGTAGACTCTTTGGTCGTCCTGCTTTCTCCCAGGAATGAAGACAATGCCTTCCAAAGGGCCTGGTCTTCCACCAAGCAGTACCATTCAGAGTGCCCTTGAAGGATGTTAAATGCACAGGTCCATGTCTAAATTTTAGAACTGCCAATCCCAAGAGTATGGAGATGCCCAAGTTGGAGGTAGCAATAGTTCGATAAGGGTTAAGGTTGCTAAAGATATCTTTCACCATAACAACCTGTTTACCTTCCTCATTTGCAGTTTATCATCAGCAGTATTTCCTTACAGAAGTATTTGGGGGAATTGTAGGGAACAGCATCAGCAAAAACTTACTGTTAAGCCCCTTTCAATGACTTCTCATTGTCCTAAGAATAAAATCCAAATTCCTTACCATGGCCCTTTAATATTCATTCATCTTCAACTCACAGCACAACCTCTGGCCTTTATCCCAGAGGCCCAGACACACTGGTGTCCTTCCTGTTCTCTGCTTCTAAGGCACAGTATCACATTTGCAAATATGGTACAATTGTAATTTTAAAGTCTGCATGGTGGGTATATGGGTTTTCACTGTTACTCAACTTTTCTATATATTCAAAATTTTTCTTAATATTGTTTTAAAGCAGCCTCAACTATGCTTTGGATATAACTGGAGTTCACGAAGGAAATGAGCAGAAATATAGATTACAAAAATCATTTTGCTTTCAAATACAATTTCCCCCATCCCCTCAAAAAAAAATGATTCATAATAAACCTCAGCAGGATTTCTAGGCCTGAGCCAAAATTATTAATGCAATTGGGATAAAGCCAGGCACTGCCAGGATTCTAAAGGGGGCTGTAGAAACCCACATGTACATTTCTGAAAGAGAGAGTAGATTTACTTTTGATGGTAATCAGTGGTGCATGTCTGGAGGGAAAATTTAACTTGAAAATAGGGGTGGAGGGATTTAACGTATTACTTTTACATGAAATGAACACTGCATCTGCATGGACATTTAGTTCCCCACTTCGCTTTCATGGGCTGCTCTATGCTAGTTGTTTTCCTCTCTCCCCAAATGACCTTTTTCGCCTGGATCTATCTACTTTTCTTTCTGCATTTAATTCAATGACTCATCTTTACTCCAATGTTGATGTCCTTCAAGGTTTCACCCTTGGCTGTCTCCTTACCCTATATTCCCTGTTGGTGATCTCATCTATTTCAACAATTTGAAATCTATTTCTGGCCCAACCAATGGGCATTTCCAGCTGCTGCTCCCTATGCATATCTTCCAGGCAACCAAACCTCATCCAAGTCCATCTTCTTTTTCTATGTTTCCCTTCATGGTGAATGGATCCACTGTTCACCTAATCACAAAACCTGGTTGTCACAGCAGACTCCATTCACTTAACTCTTCCATATATAATAAGTTCACAATTCCAGTTAATTCCATTGTCGAAATTTCTTTCTCTCTACAGACGACACCCATTCTCCCCACACAGGCCAGGAGCTGTCAATGGGGCCAATATCACCTCTAGGGGATTACTATGGTCTGAATGTGCCCAAAAATTCTTGTGCTGGGAACAATCTTCAATGCAAGTATTAGGAGGTGGAGCCTAACAGGAGGTATTTAGGTTACGAGGGCTCGGCCTTCAATGAACTGATTAATGTTGCTACAAAAAGGGCTTACAGGAGTGGGTTGCTCTCTTCCACCATGTGAGGATGTAACCCTCAGGAGACACCAGATGCTGGCACCTTGATCTTGGACTTAGCCTTTAGAATTGGGAGAAATAAATTTCTATTCTTTATAAATTACCCAGACTCAGGTATTTTGTTATAGCAGCACAAATGGACTAAGACAGGAATGTTCTGCAAAATTTGGTTGTTACAATGACTGGGACATTTACTGACCACTGAAATCATTTTTTTTTTAAAAGCATGCTTTTCATACCGCTTTCACATAAACAGATCCTTTTGTTAGCTTCTACTAATACATCTTTTGGTGGAGCCTGAGGGAGTCAGAATAATGAGAGTCTTTCTATCTACTCAAGTATCTAAGTCCACCACTGAAAGTTAAACTTGTAGCTTTCAAAATATGGTTACACTGTTCATTATGCAAAATTCAAACGTTAGAGGATTATATAAGGTAAGAATTGAAAACCATCTGCAAACCCTACAGAGACAGTCATTATTAACAGTTTGACACACATTCTCCTTTTAATTACTTGCTTTATATTTACAGTTTTTTAGACTGGGAGTTTATAACTCTCTTCTCCAAAACAGATGGAGACCAGATGATACTAGAAATGGTCACTTTCATCTCACACAGCACAAAGACATCAAATCACCATTCTGTTACATTACTATTCCTAAGAGTACAAAGCTCCACCCCAAGAAAGTGCTAGAGAATACAGAGAACACCCACTGGGAAAACAATCTTTTGCAGTCTGATTGCTTTTGGCATCCATAACACACTCCTATTCGCCCATGTATTGACAAATACTGAAAAGTAGTCAAAAGGTCCACGCCAGTCATTAGGACATTCATTCATTCATTCAAATACTATAGATTCATTATATGTCGCAAACATAAGGCATCAAAAGAGTGTCTGCTCTCAAGACAACATTCTGGTGTGTATGGATGTGGGTGTCTATGTTTAGAGACAATATTGAAAAACTGCTGAATCACAACACATTCCTAGGCAGCTGAGTTCATAAGACCCTATACTAATATATGTGTTAGATCTGACTCATAAACTTCATGGTCAAATGCAAAAAGTGCAAACAAAGACAAAACCCACACAATAAGATTGTTGCATAAAAGGAGTATTAAAGTCCTTAATTAAGCAGTCATGAAAAGTGTGAAAATGTAGTACATGCACGAATCCATTTTTCAGATATCTGGCTCTAAGACCTAAATTCTTGCTTTCAGGGTTAATGTTACTTAATTCAAACCATTATTGAATATCTACAGATACTGTGTTAGGTGTTAGACTATATTTGGTAGTGCTGAACAATTATATAAACCACAGCAGTTAATTATATGGGCTTTAAAAACAGCCTGGGTTCAAATTCTGACTTCACCATGTTTTAACTGACTGACACTTTTCTAAGCCTCTTTCCTTATCTCTAAAATGGGGAAAGCAATAGCTACCTCACAATGCGGTATAAGAATTAAATTACATGTGTTTAAAGTTCTTAGCACAGCATCTGCATACACAAAATCTGTATAAATAGTAGTTAGGGGATAGTTTTTCCCCCTTGTCTCTAAAATCTGATTCATTACTATTATTTCCAGAACCAAAATGGGTAGATTAGGTATCTACCTACACAGATTGTGTCACAATATAAAATGGAATAAAATGAGTGACCTTATCCTCCTTTTTAAGCCTACATCTAGAAGTCTTGATTCAGCTTTTCAATGGATGGGATGCATGCCCTTCTTAGCTTCAAGGAAGATGCGATGACTTAGCTCCATTAAGGTAAAACATGAGTAGCTCTAAGAAGCAGCTAAACCTTTGGTTAATTACCAAAGCTACCGATCACATAGCTCTAAATCAACTATGCCAAGATTAAAATCAAGTGTTCAAGAGAATACAAGACATTGAAGTGTGCTTTGCAATCAATATATCTTGACCAGACTTTCAGGGGCTGAAGATGTTCAACACTGTATACCACACAGGACTAACAGCAAAATTCTTTTATAATCTGGACAGTAAACCAGATAGTCATAGTAGTGACAGTACTAGCAGCAATATTTAAAATAATGTAAGCTCTCGCGCATACAGTTTACAAAGCACTTCTCTGTTCAATCTCCCGCTCCACCCCTCAATAACTTCTCATTTTACCCAATAAAATCCGAATTCCTGACCAAACCTATAAGGCTCCTTGTGATCTGCTCTTCTCTGTTCTCATCTGCTTCACTCTAGGCTGCAGTAATACTCTCTGGTTTGACATTACTCCACTAGGCCCAAGCACATTCACATGAAGAGCTCTTAGCCCAAATCACCATGACTGTCTCCCTCATTTCACTCATATTTCTGCTCAAAGGACACCGTGTCGATAATAAGGCTTTCCCTAACCATTGTTTCCAACAGCACCTCTCCTACACTCTCATTTCCTTATCCTGCTTCATTGTCTTCCAGCACTTATCACCACAGTCTGACATATACAGGTATGCACCACATACTGACATTTTGGTCAACAACAGGCCACATATATAACATTGGTCCCGTAAGATTATAATACTGACCCTATGTTTAGACACGTTTATATATACAAATACATACCACTGTATTACCATTGCCTACAGTATTCAGCACAGTACCATGTTGTACAAGTTTGTAGCCTAGGAACAAAAGGCTATACCATACAGGCGAGGTGTGTAGTAGCCTATACCATTTAGATTTGTGTAAGTATACTCTTTGATGTTTGCATGATGAAACTGCCTAATGACACATTTCTCTGATGATATCCCCATCATTAAGCAACATGTGACTGTATTTATGTGTCTCCCTTCTCTACTAATAGGAGTCCCATGAAACAAGGACTTTGTTGGTTTCATTCCTTCATTGTTGTATCCCCAGAAACTGGAATAGTGTGTGGTACCATCTTAGTCTGTTTCCTGTTGCTATTACAGAATATCTGAGACTGGGTTATTTATAAAGAAGTTTATTTAACTCACAATTCTGGAGGCTGGGAGGTGTAAGATTGGGTAGCAGATCTGGTCAGCTTCTGGTGAGTGCCTCGTGCTGCATCACAACACGGTGGAGAATCAGAAAGGGAAGTGGGCACATGAAAAGAAACCTAATAGGAGGGGTTTATAAAAACTCACTCTCCAGGTAACTAATCTAAGAAAGTAAGAACTCACTCCCATGAGAACGGCATTAATTTCTCTTCACAATCTGATCACCTCTTGAACGCACCACCTCCCAATACTACCACACTCGGGACTAAGCCTCAACGTGAGTTCTGGGGAGGACAAACCACAGCAGGATATGCTTGTAGAATATTTGGAGAATGAACTATTTCTTTTGATCCTCAAAGAAACAGTGGGACTCTTGATCCTTCATTCCTAAGAGAAGTTCTATTATTTCTGCTCTGTAGATGAGTAAACTAAGGTTCAAAAATATTGGATAATTTGTTCAAATATCATGAAGTTATTAGCAAAGGAGAAAAGCTGGGACTTCAAACTAGATTTTAACCAATTCTTAGTAGTATCTATCAGGTTATCCAGTATCTCTCATGCTACAATGAATATATTTATTATGTATCAGTAGCCTTAAAAATGTTTCTCTCTTAACCCAGCAAACCCACTTCTAAGAATGTATCCTAATAATCAATTGCGTCTCTAAGATTTATGTATAAAGATGGCTACTAAATAGTTATTTAAAACAGTGGAAAAAGGAAAAACAATCAGAATCCTAAGAAAATATAATTGAACTGCAAAGTCATTTAAAAATCAATACTTCTGAAGACTTCTACTGATACGAAAAAATACCTACAGTTCCCCTTAAGTGGAAACACTTTGGATATAAAGTTGCATATATATTATAATCCCATCTGTGATCTATATATGCAGAAGCATATGCTAAGAGAAAAAACATCAAAGGTTAATAATGGGTAGTGAGAATGTGACTTGTATATTTATGTTTTTTTTTTGAGACAGTGTCATGCTCTGTAACCCAGGCTAGATTGCAGTGGCACTATCATATCTCACTACAGCCTCAAACTCCTGGGTTCAAGCAATCCTCCTGCCTCAGCCTCCCAAGTAGCTGGGACTACCAGTGTGTGCCACCATGCCGGGTAATTTTTAAAATGTTTTTGTGGAGGGGGGGTCTTGCTATGTTGCCCAGGCTAGTCTCGAACTTCTGGCCTCAAGTGATTCGCCCACCTTGGCCTCCAAAGTGTTAGCATTACAGGCGTGAGCCACTGCACCCAGTGTATATTATTCTTAAGGGTATTTACAGTGTCCACTTAATACTTTTTTTCCTGATTATAAAAGTAGTATTTAAAAAATAATAATAAAAAATCGGGCCAGGTGCAGTGGCTCATGCCTGTAATCCTAGCACTCTGGGAGGCCGAGGCGGGCGGATTGTTTGAGCTCAGGAGTTCGAGATCAGCCTGAGCAAGAGCGAGACCCCGTCTCTACTAAAATTAGAAAGAAATTAATTGGACAACTAAAAATATATAGAAAAATTGGCCCGGCATGGTGGCGCATGCCTGTAGTCCCA